>WBMZ01010353.1:0-180592 GCA_013400975.1 Atrichornis clamosus
CCTGGGGAGCCTGTTCAGTGACCCACCACCCTCAGGAGGAAGCGCCTTTCCCTAACATCCAGTCTAAACCCCCTTACACAGCTCCAGCTGTTCCCTAACATTGCCAGTTCCAGGACTGGGAAGATAGACACTACCTCTTCTACCTGTCCTCCTCATGCTGCATCTTACTCCTAGTTGCAGGTATCCTTAATGTTTGCCAAATGCTGGGATCACACTGCTCAGCTGCTCTCAGAACAGGTGGCAGCCACTTTTTATAGTGTAATTTAGACATTTGGGGTTTACCTGAGTCTGGCCAAGAAGGTCAGATCACCAAATGGGCAGAGGGGTGCTTCAAATCCTCTTCTGGACACACTTAGGTGGAAAAATAAGTCTTGTTTGAGATGTCCTGTTTCTCCTCGCTTTTCTAGGTCCTTCAAAACTAGACAGGCTCTTTAGGGTTTTGCCTTTCTGCAAAAGGCAAACTGTTCTGAGCTAAATTAGGTCCAGTGTCTACTCTAACACTTCTGGCCTGTAGCTGGCAGCTCTGGTCAGCTCTGGAAGGCTTTTTGCAGCTCAAGGGATATCTGGAAAGACTATATTAAGCATGGTGGTGTTTGGAGCTGTCTGGATACCAGAAAAGATGCTGACAGTAAGAACTACTGTGAAATGGATGTTTCCCTTGTTCTCTGTGAACACAGGTGTGGACAAGACCAAGGACCAGCTTTGGAAGGTGTGTGAGGTCCCGTCTGTGTGACAGCCTGAGTATATTGCAAGATGGAGAAGTTTGCAACTTCACAATGCTGCTCTATGGATGGGACTGCTGCTTGTTGGGAGTGTTTGCCTTTGGGATCCTGCTATTGATGGGCCATCACAGACAGCATTACCCAAAGCACTGCTGTTTACCTCCACATTAGAGCTTCAGCCAGGCCTTCCCAGAAGCTCCTTCTCTTGAGTTTCACGAGTAGAAGACAAGCCCAGGCAGGTCATCTCCACCAGCCAGTGTGCTCTAGTGAGGCAGCTCAGGCTGGGGCACGTTTCAGTGGCTCTTCTGTGCTTCTCCTCTACCTGAGACATGGATGCATCAAATGTTTCAGTTTACAGGGCCATTGGCCTGGCAGCTTTCCTCAGCACTAAATTTAGTTTTTAAAGCTACATCAGTGTTGTACCCAGAGGGAATGGAGGAACAGATGCAGCTTGTGAAGTCTGGCTTTAATTCACCTGCCTCATTTAATTTCCTGCCCTGCCTACTAATCAATGAGTCTGTACTAGCGGCTCTGGGAATACTGAGGTTTTTCTGCATCCAGGAGAATTCAACACAGTGGCTGAGCTCTTGGGGTCTTGAGCAGGCTGTGTTACATCTCCTTTGAGGCTGCTTCATTATGGATTTTCGTTCCCCAGAAGAACTTGCAGACACTCTCCAGTCCATGGCAGCTGGACCACATTTCCTTGCAGGGCCTGCTGGCACAGGGCAGCTGTGCCACATTAGCCACTCTTAGCCTGTACGGCATTCCCTCCTGCAAGTGCTCTCCTTCCAGGTTTTCAGCCCCAGGCTTTGGTTTTCAGGGCCACACGCTGCTTTCTGGGGCTCTGTGCCCGTGGCAGCTCTGCCACACTACATCAGACGCTGCTGGGGCCATTTGGGCCTCGTCACCTCCCAGGGCTCCCAATGGGACCAGCAGAGCCTGGCAGGGACTCCTTTCTCCCTTGCAGGGCCCTGAGTGTGTCACTTCCAGGTGTCCCTTCTCCAAGGACAGTGGCACTATCTCAGCTCAGTTGTGCTGTCAGGCACTGCCTCAGACACTCAGGGCTGTCAGGAAGCACCAGTGAAAGGGTTTCTGGCACTTCTGCTTTGTTTAAGCAGGCTCTCACTGTCCTGGTTTTTTTTTGGCTCCTGTTAATTCAGCCAGTACTGCCCTGCTGCTTAATCAGCCGGTGTCAAAGCCCTGGGAGACAGGAAGGCTGCCTCTGCCTGGTAGCACCTATTTTGTGACACCTTTACCTCACGTATTAAAATCTGTATCAGATTGCTCTTTGCTTGCTAAAATGGACGATTAGGATCCAGTTGTAATGCAAATTGCATGGTGGAATAAAAACTGTGGGGAACAAAATCCCAAATAAGTAGTTATGTCAGCCTTTGTTATGGCATGATGGCTTCAACGCTGCTCCTGCTTTGTGAAGGATCGGGAGGAGAGAACCTGGTGTGCCTTTTTTTGTTTCATAGGCATGAGCTCGATGTAGGGCTGCCTTTAGGCACCGGTGGCCCTGATAATGTGTGTGTGCGCAAGCTTAACAGACAGATTCCGCCTACACTGGAAATTTGATGATTGCCTGTTTTTTCAAGGCTCTGTTTTATATATTACAGGCCAAACCCATGGGGTAATTGCCAGTCTCTGCACAGGGCTGAAATGACGTGGTGAGAGAAGCATAGAGATGCTGGAATTTCAATCTGCCACATAATGTGCTCCTAGTCCTGATGGCCTTGTAATTGTGTTGTCACTGGTGTCATCACAGTTGTTCTTGTCGTTGTTTTCCCATGTTTGGTGCTAAATGTTGTAAATGAAGAGAAATGCTTAAATTTGTAAAGGAATGTAAAGTTACTGTGGAATTAAACACACAGGGGCCTTGAAAAGTCAAATGGAACAGGTATGTCTTCATTTCAATTGGCAAGTCATAGCAACACAAAGCGATATTTTGTTGATATGGGTGCTTCTGCTGCAGCTCTGCTTTGCATTTCCCTGGGCCATAGGAAACAAAGAATGAAGCTGAATGTTTTCACAGCAAAGCTCATCTTTGAGAACTGAGGTGGAATGTCTGTGTTCATAAAGTGTTAGAGCTGGCAGTCAGGAGGTCAGTGTTGTAAGGGTTACCTGAACTTGTGCACTACCTGCAATATCCAGAGTGAGAACAATGCCTGTCCATATCCCATGGAAATGGTGGCTTCCAGAGGCCAGCAAGGAACAAGAGTGAGCGGTGGTGAAGCCAGATGGATGAGCTGAGTTCAAAGTCCTCCTAGAAGCTATGACAACATAGCTTGTATATCTACTCAGAAAAGTCTTTGCAACTACTATAAATGACTTTAAATGGCCTTATTTTCCTGCTAGCAGTGAAATAAGCAGCTTCAATGGGGAGGAGTAAATCCACTTGATTACACATGTTGCTGAGAATAACCCTCTTATTGGTTATTACTAATAACCCAATCTATTACTGGCAGTGTGGCTGCTGAAACAGGCAGCCTTATCTTCCAGGGAATGGCTGTACTGCTCCTAAATTTCCAATTACAATGGAACAAGGGGAGTTGGAAGGGCCTCAAGGGAGGCAACTCGGTAGGAAGCAAAGCCAACATAGAGCACTTGAGTTATAAACAATGTGTGTGATAAATGAAATGGATTGGGACCAATCTATCTTTTGAGGAGGATTTCTGCCAGGCAAGGCTGAGCTCTTTCCATCCTCATGCTTTCCTAAGGCCATCCATGGTGTTTGTTTGTCAGGTCATGAGGTGATGTTGGCTTGCTGGCTTATCTTGTGAAGGAAAGAGGGGCTTCTGGACCTTGGTGTGCAAAGCAGTGCAAACTCAGGGCTTCAGTCCAGGATTTAGATGAAAATTGTCCGTTGAAATCTATGACAAAGCACCTGATCACCACAGAAGTAGTGTCCTCACACAGCAATGCCCTGGGAAATTCTCTCTTGGAACACATCAGATTCTGCTCTCATTTCTGCAATTAGAAATCCAATGTAGCTCCATTTGAAACAACTGTTTTCATCCAATGCAAATAAGATCAAGATCTGGCCCAGGCTGCTTTTGTACACAATGGAAACTGACTGAATTATGGAAAACGGGAAACAAATCTAATGTAAATCCGAATGGAAATATCATGCTCTCTGTTACATCAGAATAAATTGGAAGGAAGTCTGTTGATTCTAATGGAATTCATCTGGATTTACACCAGACTGTGGCTCAGCATTTGTCAGTTGGCTGCACGCCAACATCAAAACTCAAACCATGCCACCTCATCTGAATGGCTTTGAACAATTTCTTCCTTTTCTTTTATATTTAAGCAGTTGCCTCTGCATCCTGATATCTGATTAGTCTTTTCAAACAAATAAACCCCTGCAAACAGGCATCAACAAATAAACCCGGCTCTCACTAACATTTGCAGAATCTAAATGATGAATATATCATACTGATCTTGGGTTTGGAGTCACCTAAACTTGCTCCTGCTCCTCTGTGTTCACACTGTAGAGCAGCAGGATTTTGCTCACAGGGTGACAGACCTTGACAAAACCATTCTGATTTCCCCAAAGGAGAGAAGTCCCGAAGGCAAATTCATGACCTTTCCACCAGCACTAGGCAGGGCCAGCAGTTTCCTAGGATGCACGGGAGACCTTTCAGTAGATCAGCAAAATATTGTCATACTTCTACTCTTGCTGTCTTCAGTCAGACGGTCAGAATGGAGCCAAACCCCTCCCTAATGGATCTAATAGAGAATTGTGTCATGCTCTGTTTCCACAGGCAAGTTCCTGTGCAGGGAAGCATGGAAACCTGTGGGTACTTTTCATGGGAAAGCAAGAGGGTTAATTAATGCCTGAGCAACAAATTTGACTCCCTGGGTGAAAGTCACTGGAAAAACACAGTATCTGAGCAAGAGCACAGCCACGTCAGCCCTTCCCTTGAATCTCATATACCCCAGCTTCTTCCTTAATTCAGTTTTAATCTGTGCTCATGTTTCACTTCAGATAATTAGTAAAATGCATCTTAATTAAAACAAGAGGAGGAGGAGAAGAAGACACACAAACAAACCAAAGTCCTAAGTCAATGGGTTTCGGGGAGGTGTAAAGCCAGTATTCAAATACAAATCTTGAGGCAAACATGATAATAACAGTTATGGAGAGTGTATCAAAGGTGAAGAGTTTTCTGGAAGTTGGATAACTGTTTGCCTGTACACCCTTCTGAAAGAGAGGACTGCCTAGTGCCTGGTGTCTGAGTAACACAGAGCCTGGACCTGAAATCAGTCTCCTGGGGAGAAGAGCTGGGGAAGCTGTGTGGTCAGCTCTGTTTTTCTATTTCTCTGTCACTGATCTTCCCTGTGATCCTCAGGAAATTAACTGGGCAAGATTTTCACAAGTCGCCCCTGTCTGTGGTTGCTTTTATGTGTAGATGTTCAACCTGAGACGTGCCCGATCACCCTTTGCTGCATCATTAGCAAGAGAACATGTTGATCTCAACCAGGATCTGAATATGCCAACCACTACCTCTCAGAGTCCTTATGTTCCTATCTGTAAATTGATATAATAAATACTTTCCTGATTTTATAAGGCTACTAGAGGCTCTCTAATGAAACAGAGGCTTTGTGATTACTATAGCTTACTGTTACTTAGGCTTATTCCTAAGCCTGTGTTGTAGGCCAGGTTGGATGGGGCCCTGAGCAACCTGGTCTAGTGAGTGGCATTCCTGCCTGTGGAGGTGGTTGGAATAGGATGATCTTTAAAAGGTCCCTTCCAACCCAGACCATTCTGTGATTCTGTGATTCCTGCAGGTGAGCTCTGCCTAATTTCTGAGATCTTTCTCACTGATGCAGACCCGGTGTGGAATGCAATGTCTTTGCTGTCTTGTTTCAGTCCTTTACAGCATCAACTGGAATAAATGCCCACAGCCAGGATTCACCTGACAGTGATGGTGTTGATACGCAAACAGAAGCTCTGGCTAGCTCATTATCACAGCCTCTCTGTTTGCCATGTACCACAGGCTTATCCCATTCGTGCCAGTGAAGTTGGCACATGTGAACTTGGAAGCAAAGAGAAAGCATTAATGAGAAGGAGCTCGGTCCCAGCCCAGTCTCAGCTCTCTGCAGGACTGCACCATATGCGGTCATAGAATCATAGAATCATGGAATGTCTTGAGTTGGAAGGGACCCACAAGAATCAGAGTCCAATCTCTGGCCCTGCAGACACCCCAGCAATCCCACTCTGTGCCTGGGACCATTGTCCAAAGGCTTCTGGAGCTCTGGCAGCCTTGGGGCTGTGCCCATTCCCTGGGGAGCCTGTTCAGTGCCCAGCACCCTCTGGGGGAAAAACCTTTCCTGATGTCCATCCCAACCCCCTGGCACAGCTCCAGCCATTCCCTGGGCTGCTGTCCCTGGTCCCAGAGGAGAGCTCAGTGCCTGCCCCTCCACCTCCCCTTAGGAGGAAGGTGCAGCCCCTGAAGAGTCTCCCTTCAGTTTCCTCTGCTCCAGAGGGCATGCACTGGACTACAAATACCTGTAATCCTAGGGAACAAGCTAAAGTCAATTTTTCAAGTTCCTTGGAGAGTCTCAGCTGCATCACTGCTCTTTACTCACTGCCTATAAATGATCCAGGTGCACATGAGAATAATGCTGATATTGAGGTGGATGTAATGGGGCCACCAATTGAGTCAGGAGAGAATCACAATTGCAGAGACGTTTTCTGCTCCAGCAAAACAAGAAGATGGGGGGCAGTTATTTGTGTTTATAGGAGTAAAACTCCTTAGGCAAGGACCTTAAAAGTGGGAATAATTATAATTTACGGTTCACACCATGCAGTGGAGAATCAGGCCCAAGCTTCTAGCTACATGCTTTAGCTATAAATGCTGTGGACTGACTGTGCTGCGCCGAGCTTTACGGAGTCACATTGATTTCAGAATTGCTTTCCCCAGGGAATGGCACTGCTTTATTCTAGTATGGATGTGAGACCCTACACTTGATTCTGATCTTATATTCTGAAAAATCGAGTGATTTTCGGTGGGTATATGCCTGATTTACTTGCATATGCATGTAATGTGCCTTCAAGAGCTGATACAACTTTGATAAGATTCTTATTTAACTTATTCTTCTAATTAAACCCTATTATGTCAGGCAGAATCCTATCCATTTCCTTTCAGAGACTCTGTGAACACTGAGCTGGGTCTTAGGGCAGAAATCAGATTTGCCCATGATGGCAATAGAACAGGTTAGCCTGTAAGCCCAAAGTAAATTTGCAAACTTCATCTGTTAAAAAGAAATGCATTAATGGATTCTGTGACTGATCTCCTGAAATGTCATTTGAATAGTTTTGACTATACGTTTGTTTTATTCCTGGGAAATTTTGGAGTACAAAAAGGCTTTTATTTCCCTTCTTAATTTGCCAAGAATCTCTTTGAAAGTTGTTTGTAATATGGACTGAGGTTTGGACCAGATTGTTAGCTCACATAAGCAGATATATCTCTATTGACTTCTGTAAAGTGATTCTGATATACCTGAGCTGAGGATCAAGGGCAAGAAAATGAAAGAAAGAAACTACTAGGAATGAAGCTTTTTTGACCAGGGGAGTAGTTACTGCAGGAAACATGTTATTTCCTAAAAAAAAATTTGATTTTTCTATAATTACAACCTTATTCTTTGGGATATGAATGCCTAAAATGAGTCTTACTGACCCAGTGCCGATCTTCCATCAATCCCTTTTTATGCTGTTAATTTGAGGCCTTTCTGCCTGCCTGCTCTGCGTCCCAGGGCATGTGCAGGAAACGCTGGATAGTTTGAACTAAAATATTCCATTGTGAAAAAAGTCAAAAAGATTTTTAAAATATAAAGTCTTTGCTGATAGTGAATTGGAAAATGTGCTATGGGAGAGTCTGGATTATTTTAGATGATTTTAGTGCTTCTGAAAGCAAGTGCTTGAAAGCCAGATGCTGAGAATGCACAGGTAATGTGCATGGATTGATGTGCACAGACATGTTTGGATGAAGAAGAGACAGGGACATAAGGTAGATACAGGAGTAAGGAGAACCACCCATAGACTAAAGAGACAATAACATGGGGAATAAAAGGAGAAAAAAAGGAAGAATGAGTAACTGAAGCCCTGAGCTCAGCACCAAGTGCTCAGAGAGGTGTTCAGAAGAACTCTGGACATAATGTCATGAGGCAAGGCTGTATTGCAATGGAGAGGGTAAAAAAGCACAGTCCAAGGTTTCAGCCAGGGCTAGTTTAAGCCCTGGATACATTTGGCTAGACCTGCCCAGTTCTGGCTTCTTACATCTGCCTCTGAAGCTTTTAATTCAGCAAAAGGATGCTGGAAGAGAGGAGTCTCCTGCTGCCAAGCCACCACCATCACTGGGGAGGAGATGCTTTTGTAGTTTAATAGAGGGTTGTCAGTTTTCAGGCCTGTCAGTGCATTGGCTTTCTCCCACAGCCAGGAGCCCATTTCAGCAAGGAGTTATTCCTCGTGTATATGAAAGAGGACAGAGCTGCTTTTTCTCTTTAAAGGAGAGAAGAAATACTCCTACTGACAGAATCTCAGTGAAGGCACTGAACTATCAAAAGCTGGGAGAATTCCCTAAAAACATTAATTGTGATAATGCCAAAAGCAACAAAAGCTACACCAAGATGACACAGGAAGAGTGCCCTTGGCAAGACGTAGGGCCAGGCCATCGAACAGCTGCAGGTGCTTGAGGAAGGAACACGAGACCAGGAGATGCTTGGAAGTGGCCTTTCCTATTACAGCTTCTGGAAGTTTATGCTCTGCCCAGCACCTCTTCTCCTTCCTCTTGCTGTTGACTGAATTTTGTTTCCATTTTGTCACTTTTTGAACATGAGGAAAGGAGAGGAAGTGGGTCTACAAGGTAATTTCCAATGTGCTTCCTTCTCTGTCTGTCTGCTCCCTACAAACAGTTGTTTCTCTTAGGGATAAAGGCAGAAGGTAATTCCTATAAGTGGCAATTAAGCTCCAGGTGGCTGCAGAAAGCTGCAGCTTTCTCCAGCTCCTGCAGATACACAGCTTGAGACCCAGATTTCCCTACTTCCCTAAACCATGAGATTTTTTTTTTCCTGGCTTTGTTTTGTGTTTAGTGGTGATTATGCCCCACTTCTCTAGGGTAGCCCAAAGTGATTGGAGAAGCAGGGAAAATGACAAACTGAGGATGCTCCATAAACTGGCTGTGCCCTTTTTCCGAATGCACTAATTTCATAGAGTAGGGAACAGTTTCCTCTCAATCCTGATTTGAACTCCTTGTGTTTCACCTGCAAAACCTCTGTTTTCCAAGCAGTGAGTCCAGTTCAACCTCCTTTTACCCCTGCTGTGCTGGCAAATGTTGGGAAGAGACTTTTGATCTTGTTGGATGGAATACTGAGGGCTGGTAGAGCAATACGTGCACTCCAAGATTCCAAGTGAGTCTCATCAGCAGACTTGTGTGATGGCTTAGGCTCATTAGTTAATGAGGTTAATGAGGACACCTGTATGAGCTATCTGATAGGAAGGGGCTGTGTCTAGCCGTGGTGATTGCTCAAGATGACACAGCAAGTCACTGGCAGAGCTGGAAGCCAGCAGAGCACAGCACAGCAGGGCAGAGCTCCATCTCCAGGTCTGAAGTCATCCCTTCCACCCCTTGGAGGAAGTAAGATGGCTGTGCTGGTTTGAGACAAACTCAGGAGGAATAGCCCCTCCCACACCAGGTTCGGAGAGCAATCTCTCAGAGGAAAGTGAAAAAAACGATTTACAAGTACACACCCAGAGTGCCTGCAGGCACAGAAAAGAAATGAATATTAAATTATAAGCCACTTGCGATGGAGAAACCTGGGTAAGTACAGTGTCCTCTGGCATGGCCCCCTGTTGATGGGCCGAGGCAGGGCCCCTCCCTCCGTGATGCCGGTGATCAGATGACCTAGTCTAGTGTCCTGGACCAGAGCTCAGCTGAAAATTTGTCCTTGAAAATTCCTGGATTCAAACCAGAGGCATAGAATTCATGTTTCGTATAAAGCAAGCGATGTGAGATAAATGGTGTCATACAGTCACCCCAAGACAATGGACATGGACATGGGCATGGCCATAAGCTTGAGGAAATGGCCCAAATTCAGTCTGGTGCTGGGCTTGTGTGGGGGTTGGAAATGTTCTCCTCTATCAGAGAGGCCTGTGAACCTTGAGAGCTTCAGAGCAGACCCACACCTTCACCTGCAAAGAAATGTGAGCCACTAACTCTGAGGATCTCCCTTTCCCAGACAGGCTTATTATCAATGGCATCAAATATCAGAATGTTACCATTTCTGCCTGGTTTTAATGATTTATCGCTGCTGAATTATGCACCATTGGTGGCAGTAATGTTCTCTGATGTGGACGGGTGGATGGAATTACATCTCTTTCTGTTTGGTGTGCTAACAGAATCAGAATTAATATTTTGTCTTGCCTGGCTTATCTTAGCTAGACAGTAGCTATTATTGCACCTACTCTGTTTCTCTTCCCCCTCCCTGTCACAACTGAAATAATTTGATTTTGAGCATTACTTGAAGCAGGACTCACCTCAAATCAGATTTCAAATTCCTTGACCGCAGTCCGATCCCAACGCTATCAATCTCCACTGAGCCCGAGCACAGTCAGTCATGTAATTGGATGGATCAGGCAGGGAGAACACATTTTGTGGGTGGCTGCAGACACTTGCATGCAAACACATTTGACTTTGACATGTAAGTCAGCATGGGGCAGAGTAAGTGAGAACCTGCTCCACAGCAGCCAGCGTGACACGCTCCTGTGCCCCACACCACGGCCATGCAATCCCTCATGGGCATCATAGAGACATCCCTGGAAGTATGTGTCAGTGCACATGCAGAGGATCTCATGCACTCCTGCTGCATGGCTCTGAGTGTGTCTGGGCCTGTGAATGAAAGCAAGGACGATTTGATTACTCACAATGTGCTTTTCCTCTGCCCTTTCTTTTTCTATGCTGTTCCCACTCGTGCTGAATTACAGTCACCACAACCAGTCCCTGCCTCCCAGTGTGGGATGCTGTATTGCTTTAGATTCCATACATATTGCAATGTTTGCCTTTATTTCCCTTTCTCCTTCCTGCCCATGGTTGTTTGTTTTCTCTTCATGCGTGGCATCAAAAGGTCGTTTGAAGAGAAACTGCCCAATCCAAATGAAAGGGGATGCTGCTTTTGGAAGATCCAACTGAAGCCTGAGCAGAACTGATAGTAAATTATTAATTAGCTGGAGATTTTTATCACCTCTTTTCTTTCTCTTTACTTTTTCTTGCCTTTTTTTCCCCCCTCCAGGTCCATTTTCTTAACCCTAATTAAAATGTACTGGACACAAAAGTGTAATGAAGGGCTGGACTCATTACTTTTGTTTATGGCAAAATCCAAGTGGAACAGAACTCTAAATGGGCTCTGGTTGAGTCCCATCTCCCTCCATAAAGAGTATAATAAATATCAGCCACATTGATTTTCCTTCCCCTGAATCCTTTCCTATTTGTTCTGGTCTAAGTGTACTATGTTTTCCTCTGAGGTTCTTTGCTCTAACTGTTCTATTATCTGTTGTTGTTGTTAATATGTGTTGAGTGTGTAATTGAGATCCTAAGAGGGAGGTTAAGAGAAACCCCCTCGGGAAGACATCTGACCTACATGAAGAAAGAGAAAAAATAAAATAAATAACCCAAGCCATTGAGGCCAACTGCTCCATTTGCCTGGTGGAGCCATTTCCTTCAGCAAGGGCTTTCATCCACTCCAGGCTTAGCTCTCTTTCTGTAATTAGTTCTATGTATGTGTTTTTATCCTCTCCTTGATTTTTGCATTGATTTCTTTGCCTTGGGGGGGACTTTTGCCTGTAAATTCCCAATGTCTGATTTTCCCACTACTGACAGTCATCTGCTGAACTGGTGTTACAGGCAGAGTTAGGATGTGGCTCCTTTTCTCTTCCTCTTTGCCTGCTGCGATTTAACCTGGCCCCAGTGACACAGGTACACGCTGGGGAGTGATGTGGAAGATGTCTCAAGGCACAAATGACAGCTACTTAATTCCCCTTGGGTTTCCCAGGGAATGAGGCATGGGCATGACTGAAAGCTTCCTGAGAGACTGGGAAACCATGTTCACCCAACCTCAGACACTGCTTTCCATCCTCCTCCAACCTCCTGATCCAGGCAGTTTCTGTCCTAAGCACTTGAGCTTCCCGTCCCCCTTGTTTGGCCACTGCTGCAGGGACATATTGCAAATACACAGAATCCATTATTGCCTGCTTGCTGTACCAGTTCCCGAATCTCAGCAGATAAAGAGTTCTTAGTGTTTTCTTAATGTCTCTTTGTAGTTTATTAAAGGCCTAGGAGGCATGAGGGGAAAATGAGAATGTGACTCAGAAATCCCTGTTCTCAGCCACGTGCTTCCTTCACAATCTCATTTGTAACCAGACTATTAAAAGTGAATTATCTGAGCTAAGTGGCAACGCTGAAATGGAAGGGCTGGGGGTAGGGAAGGGAAGGGGGCAGGGAAGCAACACTTCCCTCTGGTGTCTCTAGATGTGAGCAGCTTAGTTCAGCCACTTTCATCTGCCCCTTTCTGCCCATATTGGATTTTTGCTGTTATTACAAGAGGGTTGTTGGCACTGACAGTTGTGGACATGGCTGGCTTGTTTTTCCCTCCAAACTTGATGAAAATTGTCCCTCTTGGCTGCAACGTGGGGATGATTTCACGCGCTTGACATGGAGCTGGAAAGAGGAGAGGGAAGTACCCATGTGGTGGCAGGTCTGCTCTCCCTGGAGAACGCATCGATGGAGAGGCCCCGAGCTGACAGCTGGACTTGCCATCATGTTTCCATGGTATTGCCATCACGCCTGCTTCCAGGGATGTCTAATAAACTGGAGCAAATTGGGATGATTATCAGGCGTTAAGTGGTGCTGCTGAGCCAAACCTCCCACTCCATTCATTATGAGGAATTTCTGTTTTCTCCTAGGGACTGACGTGATCCAAATGGAGCAGGGTGAGGAGGTGGCAGCTGCTGTGTCTGGGCCTGTGTGAAGCAGTTGGGGCTCCTCCAGGTCCTGGCTTGTCTCTCAGTGAAGGTCAGCTCCTGCTTCTAGTGAAGCGCTCTCAGTAGGGGCTGGATCAAGCCTTTAAGGAATCAGATTCCGCTTCAGTTCATAGCTCAACCTCTCAAAAATTCCCTTTTGATCTCTCCTGTTCTGTTTGGGAATTGCTCTGAGTGTAACTATTGACTTTCCATGGAAAGTGGACATGCCCAAGTAAAAAACCTTGCTGCTGAAGGTTTTATAGGAGTATTATTGACCTTCCTATAGACACTGAAGAGAATAGAAAGTCCTGCTTCTCTGTAAAACTAAACTAAAATTGTATTTGATGAGTTCTCTAAAATGCTTATAGATTTTTATTTTTTTCCTACTTTGGCTGAAACATCTTTTTTTCCCCACAATGGCTAAAGGCAGAATATTTACAGAGAAGGGGGGAAACCTTTTTCTTTGAAAAATATTTGCGCTGGCAAATCGCTGCAAATTGGTAAACTCCCAGATGCATCTAAATAAATAATAGCAGAACTTTGGCTGCATTTGCAAAAAAACACAAAACATTGGATTTATGGGCTTGTTTCAGGTATAATTGGGATCTACTTACTGAGTATTTACAGGTTTTATATAGTTTCCAATGGAAGCAGTACCTGTGTGGTCTTTTGGGGAGTAAATCCAGGTCACACCCACTCCAAAACCAGCTCAACTCCTGTTTTCATTGGCAAGACTCTGGTTGCTGCAGTTGTGCCCTGCTGTGGCCATGGGCTCACAGATCCTCCCAGAGATGTCACAGATTTTCCTGTGATGACATCAGTTCCTTCCTTGGGTGAAAAGGTGAGTCTCTGCACACTAGAAGAAAACAAATGGTTAAGGGTTAGGTTGGATTTGGAGGGATACAAGCTTCCAGGGGATATTCACTTGCCAAACTTCACTTGATGCTGGGTTGGGCACAGTGAGAGCCATTCTGTTTCTGGTGCTCAGAGGGATCCCATGGCCTCTTGAGTCTACTTATAAAAAGGTGCAGGAAAATGGTAATTCTTCCTAAGAGCAGCTCAAATCTCCTGTTCTTGCTGCTCCTTGTCTCCTGTGGCTCATATCCTGACAGGAGCTTATCAGCAGTGCTTGTTCCAAACCCCGTGGCCATTGATCAAACCTCTTCCCTCCCTAGCGCAGGAGAGTCTCCAGAAATCAGAGAACATCTTAAAACAAGAACTGGGTCTTTATTTGCTTTGTGTCTCTCAGCTTCATTTTTCTAGGTTTTGTGCCACGGAGAGAGTACAGAAATGTTCCTCTCCTTTTTTAAAGAAACTCAAATAGCCTGTGCACAGGAGACAGAGCACTGCTAAAGGTTTCCGAAGAATTTAAAGAGCTCCCACCCAATATGCTGTGGCCACAAGCAACCTGTTGTCTGAGATAGCCTAAACCAACTGATTATTACAATGTACTTAAATAACCATTAATTAAAAATATATAAACTCTTTCTATGCGTAAGCTACACAAAGTACATGATCCCTGCTTTCCTCTGAAACCTCTTTCTTCTCACGGAGTCTTATCTCCCTATCAGCTCTCTAAGTCTTCTTTCTCTGTCTTTTCTCAGCCTCTGATGGCTTTGCTCAGTTTATCCTCTGTCATTTGTGTCTGGATCTGGAAACATTTCTCAGGACGTTTGACTCATCCATCATTTAGATAATCACAAGGAAAAAACCCAGTTTCCAGCTATGAACATCCATAAAAAGCACAAGGGAAAAAACCCCCTCACCTTGAACTTCCCTTCCTACTTTTCTTTTAATTTAATTTGAGAATCTGGCTTGACAATCTTTGCTCTGGCAAAAGTCCCACTGAAGTTATTAAGGGCAAGAGCTTGTCAAGATTAAGAGGAAGGATTTGAAATATCTGTGAGTGATAGCAATATCCCCAGTTCTATTAGGCCGGATAAGTATTTGCAAAGGACATTAACCCTGGAGCCTTGAGCCAGCTGCTGACTGCTCTGGGGGGAAAGGAGGTGAGGTTTCCAACCGGGAAAACCACTCCACAGCTGCTATAATAAGGTTTTGCATCCCTTCCCTTGCAGAGCTGAACTCAGACCACTTCCTCTTGAAGTATCTGTTTGATCATCAGATACAGGGCATTGGGAGAAGTGAATGGGCAGTGAGGAATCCAAATGGGAATTAAGACTTAAAAGTTGACGTTGGCGCTGAGCCTGGCTGTGCTGGTGTCCATCAGAGGCGATGGCACAGTGGCGCGGCACAGCCGGGCAGCTATGGACAGCTTTGAGGGCTGGGTTTGGAATGGCCACCTGAACTGCCCTGCAACCTGTGGGTGCAGGTGTTTGGGAATGGGAGGGAACAGAGGCACCACAGTCGTAGATGGCTGTAAACTCGGGTAATGTTTGTTATCTTCCAGGATCTTAACTGATGGAGACTTCTGCTGCTTCTCTGCTCCCATTTCTCAGGGAGTGACTGATACAAAGATCAGACACTCATTTGGCCCATTTGAAGGGCAAATATGACTTGGAGGGCAAAGAATCATAGAATGGTTTGGATTGGAAGGGGCCTTAAATCCCATCCAGTCCCATCCCCTGCCATGGGCAGGGGCACCTTCCACTATTGCAGGTTGCTTCAAGCCCCATCCAACCTGGCCTTGGGCACTTCCAGGGATGGAGCAGCCACAGCTGCTCTGGGAAACCTGTGCCAGGGCCTCCCCACCCTCACAACCAAGAATTTCTTCCTAATATCTAATCTAACCCCATCCTCTGGCAGTTTAAAGCCATTAGGATAAAGGGACAAAAGTGAGTGGATCAGGAAAAGGAGACATCAGGATGGAATCAGCAAAAAAAATATTTTCTTTCACATTTTCATGCTTTCTTGAGCCTGCAATACTGAATGGATGCAGGGATTACATGTATTCCCAGCTGGGCACAGTGGAGGACAGTTTACACAAACAGCAACCTCTGCCCTGTGCAGTGAATTGAAGAGCTGATCCCACTTTTGTCACCTTCTCTGCTGTAATTCCTGCCCTAACACACATGGCATCTACATGTGCACATGGTTCCCTGTCCCTCTAGTTGGGGGAGATCACATTAATGCCAATGTTAAAACCAAATAAACAGTGAAACAAATTTAAAACAAAAATAGCGTTTCCTAGGCTGTTCCATCCGCACCACCCACCACCATTTATAACTAATTGGGGCTTTGTTATATTCCCTCACCCAGTGACAGATAAATACTAAACTCCACTGGTTAACAATAATCACCCTAATTATGCCAAGATGACATTTACAATACAGACAATTGCTAATCCATTACCTCACTCTGCTGAATACTAGAACACTCAAATTAAAAGTTATTCACCCACAAAGAACAATGTTTTAGTAGCTGACAAAGCTTAGTAAAGGAATTTATTAAGGTAATTTGCAGGTTTCCCATAAATAAAACATTCTAGTGTTCCCCCGTCCTTCCCCCTCCCTTCCCCAAAGTAATCTTTTGTGATAAGTCTTTTTTTTTCCTCTCTTGTAGTGCAGTTAAAAGGATAATAATTGAAACTGTCAGGCAGAGTTACATATTTAAATTTGCTCACCTGAAAGACAACAGAGAGCTGCTCACCCATCTCTTCAGGTTCCTTTTGGAGAACGGGGATGATACTTTGTGGTCTGCGATGTTATAGGAAGTCACTGTGATAAAACCTTTGCCAGCGTGGGATTTCAATGAGACCTAATGATGGCTCTGAACGTGTCAGGGCGTTGTGCAGTGTGTGGTGCTTGATGGTCTGCTGTGCCAAACCGGGACTCTCTGGTCATCATCAGGGAGATGCTGAGGAGGAAGCAAAAGGGCTGTGAGTCTCCTCAAGCACAGGCTTGAACTCACAGGGGTAAATGCTGAGGCTTTGCTTATGTGCTGTCCCACACCAAGCCAAACAAGAACCCAAAGGAAGCTGCCTGTGTATCCCAGCCTGCAGCAATTGGCATCAGCGTGGGGACAAGGAAGGCACCTGCAGCTTTATTTCAGTACCTGGAGGCCTTTTTCTTTCAGTGATCTCTTCCTGACTCACCTCCCATCATTAAAACACAAAATGGGAAAATCCCCCTTGGTTTGATTTCCTAGGAAGGGAGGAAGTCCTACTGACAAATATGAATAGAGGGAGGAAAGGGTTAAAGAGACACAAAAAGTCAGAACTGGGTTTCATTGCACCCCCTGAGCAGCCCCTTGCACCTGGTGCTGTCAAAGCCCTTGCCAGCAGCACATCCAGCTAAAGGATGGAGCAGGAAAGGATTTTTTGGGGTTTGGTTTTTACTGTTATCACAGCAGCTCTGCCCAAAGCTATTTGCAATAAATCCGTGAGTCACAGCAGCCAAGAGTCCCTGC
Organism: Atrichornis clamosus; assembly: GCA_013400975.1. Classification (NCBI taxonomy): domain Eukaryota; kingdom Metazoa; phylum Chordata; class Aves; order Passeriformes; family Menuridae; genus Atrichornis; species Atrichornis clamosus. The sequence continues at coordinate 17,107 of WBMZ01010353.1, forward strand.
TACCACATCCCCACTATGTGCTGACCTGCAGCAGCCAGGGCAGCATCCCTCTGGTGCCAGCGCGGGTCCCAGTCCCACCTGAAGAGAGCAGCTTGTGGGAGAAGCCAGACGTTGAAGGAAGCATCTGCCAGACTCATTCCTGTCTGCACAGGAGGTGGCCAGAGGTCTTGGAGTGGAGCTGCCATACATCTGTGGCTCCTCACAGATCCTCTCTTTCTGCCCGGGCGTTTCATCCCAGTGTAAAAAAACCCATGAGCCATTTTCCTGGGATGTTAAAGCCTCGGCAGCTGGGCTGGAGCAGTAGCTCGGGGTGGAGAGCAGATGTCCAGAGACCTGGTCAAACGGCCCCCATGCACATGCAGCTGAGCATGGCCCCCCGGCTCTCTCGTGTCTCAGATTTACTCAGGTTTATTCAGGTTGTCATTGTGGCAAACGGGCTGTGACTCCACGTCGTTCTGCCCCGTCCGTGCACGCCATGGTGTATAGGACCGTCCTTCTGACCAGCATTTGGGACACGAGAGCGAGCCCTGCTTGTTCTGTGGTGTCCCACGGCCATTCTGCCCCTGGCTGCAGCAGTGGGGAAACCTGCCGGAGAGGAAAAGCCCCATCACTCTGCTCTTTGGACCAGGAATGCTTGGAACATTTGGGAGCAGCTCTGGAAGCGCAGCTACACAGCCTTGCATCCCACGTGCTCTGCTTCAGCTCCGCCCAGCATGACGCTCGCCCAGGGCTTCCTTGGGCGCTCCTGTGCAACCGGGGCAGAGCACAGGATCACAGCTCTCGTAAAGAAAGATCCGCAAGCCCTGTAATCACCACTCCTCCTTCTTCTCCCCAGCTCAATTAAGATACTGTTTTCCTGGTCACCCCTTTGCTGTTATTTGCTTTGTCTCATGCTTGTGTGCAGTTTTTCCTGCCCTTCCTTCTGCTTAATGGACTGGGCTCCACTCCAGCCCTGAGCTCCCGGCCCTGCGCAGACACTCAGGGCAGGAATGAGACAACTTCCAGAACTGCTCCTGGGAAAATGGGAGCTTTTTTCAAGGAAAGGCCTCGCTGCAAAGGAAAATGAGTGAGTAAAAGGGGTGCCGTGAAAGGCAAGGCTTTAAAACACACACTGAACTTCATGTGGGGGTGCTCCTATTTGGAGAGAAAGTGGTGTGAATTTGAATGAACTTTATTCCTTCCCAAGGAGGGTAAACGCAGCCTGATTAAAGCCACTTGAATTCTGAATCAGAGAGTCTGCCCCAGGGAGTTAATGGCCAGTAACAGGCAGCAAACAAAGCTGGGTAATGCTTGTCACAGCAGGGTGCAAACTTCAGTACATAACTTCTTATGACCGGAGAACTTTATTTCATCTCAACATATAAACTGACAACCCCAATTTGTACAGACATATTAAGACAGTAATATATGCCACTCTACTTGTTCCAGGTGAAGGGCGCATAGCATCCTGAGTATATGAGTGTGGGGCAATCACAGATGAGAGGAGAATAATTTCTACCCTTGGAGGGATGCTGTCACACCATCACCTCAGCCCTGCTGCTTACTCAGCTCTGGACCACATCATCCTGCAACTATTAAAATCACATCTTAAGTAAATGCAGAAGTTTGCTGAGCTCACTCATGCCAATTAATGACTACTATCCCAATTATCACTGTAATTCCCCACCCCTTTTCTTCTTACTTTCCAACTTGTTGCCATTAATCTGTTTTTTCATTTTCCCCTCTACAAAATTCCTGCCCAGTTGAACCCATAACTCTGACTCAGCCATTTCTCTTCTGCTGGAAGCGCAGCCAGCACTTCAGTGGCCGTTCAGCTCTGCTTCTCATCGTCCTGCCTGCCCAAGATCTCCAGTTTAGGCCTTTGGATTTGAATGCAGAGTCAACTCTACACAGACTGGAGCAGAGAAAGGCAAAGCACTGACTGGAGAGAGCTAAAGTGTTTGTCCTAGGATCCAGCACCTATTTATAAGGAAAGAAAAAGACTCCACAAGCCCAGAATATTTCCTTGTTTTCTCTGACTGCAAATCTGAATTTTGGTGGCGTGATGCACTCGTAACTCTGTGTGTTTGACCTCCACTTTCCCTCTGCCATTAACAATGCAGAAAATTCACCATCCCACCAAAATTGGGAAAACTATAATTGCAGCTCCCTGGTTGTGGGACCGTGAAGAGCAACAGGGGATTTCTTGCTCTCTGTTCTCAAAGTAATAGAAAGATGGAGCTCCCTTGTTCCTCACAACCACAATTATTTCCTGTCTTTTCCATTTCTGAGCTGCATATTTCTTCCCTGCCAAGCTCCCACATCCATCAGACAGTACCTGGTCCTTATACTGAGAGTGCACAGAAGTGATGGAATAGAAAGAAGGAATGAAATAAAGAGGGGGAGAGAGAGAAAGGGACTAACATTAAAAACAACAGTTTCTCTTCATCTCATTTTAGGTCAGAAAAAGTCTTCCCAACTTTACAAAAGGCATATTGGAAAAAAAAAAATCAGTAAATTCATGAACATGCAGTTATTACTTAGCAGACAAATTGCATTTCTTCCAAAATGTTCCAAAATGCATTCATTTTCAGAGTACATTACTTTCATAATACTGTGTGGAACATTAAATGAGAATTTCCCTGACTTGGCTACAGAGCACATTTTTATATTTCAGTGTCTGACACAGAGCCCAGGGTAACTAATGAAAATCTTTTCGAAAAGTGACAATCTTGTCTAGCAGCCTCGCCTGTTGAAGAGATTGCAACATAAAACAGATGAGTGCCCTGCTTGACAGCTAATTGTGTCGGGCTTAATTACAACAAGCAGAATTTAATCGGCTGTGCAGTGCAGTTTTTTAGGATGGGGGAACCATCTGGAATGTACCTTGCTCCTGGGCTGATGGAGGGGCGGGCATTGCGGGATTTCAAAGACAGGGCGGCAACTGTGTGTGGATTTAAATGCAGTAGTTCCTTCCTTAGTGTACTTCATTTGAGCTGTTTGATGAATTTTAGAGATATTTATGCAAACCTGCACACTGTTGCCTCATCAAGACAAGGTTTTGGAAACCTTCCCAGGCTCAATTTGATGAGGCTCGTTCCCCTCTGTGGCCCTGTGCTGTGGCCAGAGCTTGACACAGAGCTGTCAGGTTTCACATGTTGAATCACTCCTGGTCCCTCACCTCACAGCTCCTCCTGACTCCCACCTCTCCCTGTCCCGGGATTCTCCGGATGGCTCTGTCAGGTGTTGCCAGTCCAGGTGTGGGATGGAGGAGCCACCTGAGAGTGGCCCGTGCAGCCCTGTTCTGGGTGGGGGCTGAGCCCAGGAAACCCATTCTGGTGGGCTGAGTGACCAACAACAGCAAAGCCCAGGGCTTTGGGCTTGGCAGCATCTCATACACAGACTCATGGCAGATCCAGGTGGTCTTCAGGCTGGTTTTTATGCCTGGTGTTTTTGAGAGAGCCCTTAGAAAGGTGGAGGGAGCACACCATTGAGCCTGGGAAGTTACACAGTGGCTCCAACTCCCGCCATTTTCTCACACTCACCCCTCTCCCAGAGGCTGCTTTGGGTTTAAATGGAAATAAACTGAGAGCAGAATTTAGCTGAGGCTCTACGTTCTTTGGCCTTACACGGGGTGTGCAGAAGCAGAGCCATTGTGCAGCCATCGCTCTCCCTCCAGTGCTGCTCTGGATCTGCTGATGTGACCCCAGCTCTGCCCAATGCACCCCGAACAGGGGGGGTTGTGTGTGCTGAGAGCTTTTACAGCCTGTCTGTGAACAGGCAGCACAACCCAGGGTTACAGGCAGCACAACCCAGGGTTACAGGCAGCACCTGAAACACTTGGGTTTCATTCCAGACTTCTCACACGACCTTGAGCAAATTGCTTGACCTTACATTTTTTGCCCCTTTGTTCAAATGAGAGGAATGAGACCATATGTAGGAAACAGCTCTGAGATCTCTAGAGAAGCAGTTCCTGCATCCCACACTCATTGCAAAACCTTCCTTCTGTTTCTTTCCTGCTCTCCTCTGTAATTTTCAAGCCAATAATCATTAGCCATCCCCCAACGAGCTCCCCACCCTGCCAATTAGTATCTTTTATGCCCATTTTACAACTGCAAAAACCAAGAGGCAAGGCCAGCCACTGGCAGACTGGAAGTCAGAGGCAGGAGTAGTGTGAGAACAGCCCATTTTCCATACCAGCATCCCTGCTTTGACCACTAGACCTTGCTATACTCAGAAACCATATCAGGGAAAGCCAGACTACGAGCATTGTCCACAGTGCTAATCTTCAGAGGACCATATTAGTGCAATTTGATGTCAAGACGCCTTATCTATCACCAAGCAAAGAGCAAGATTAAAGGACTGGAGTTACAAGTGCCTTTTTGTTTGCACTAACTGGCTGAGTGTCTGTCTGGAAAATAGAGGCTTTCAATCTAAATTGCTGTCACGTTTGCCGTACAGGAGTAGATTGGTCTCAGCACCCTTATTAAAAATACCACTGGCATTCTACAGTAGCTGCTCCAAACACCGCAGCTTTCAGTAACGAGTTGCAAAGTTGGTGTTGAGCACCATATACTGATCACTGCTTTCCTGGTGTAAATCTGAAGCAGCTTTCCCGATGTCAGTGGAATAACTCCTGGATTTACACCAGAACCCTGCACCGGAGACCTGCTTGTGTTTCCCACCCTCTTTGCATCAACTCAGCTGCAGTGTCCTCTGCCCTCCCAGAGCTGCTGTGGACCTGGATACAGCTGCATGGATTTGCGCTGGATGATGCTGCCTCCAGTTTATCATGCTAAAACCAACAACCACACTGGTGTAAGAACAGTCAGAATCAGTCCTTTCCCACTGTATTGTATCTTGGTGAGGTGTTACTCCAGAGCATCCCTGAAATGATTGGGAAGAAAAAAAGAAGAAAGGTGGAAAAAGACTAGATTAATTTTTTAAAAAAGGAAAAAAAAAAAAAAGAAAAAATGAAAAAAAAAGAAAAAAGAGAGGAAAAAGAAAAAAAAACTTGGAAAGGATGGGGCAGGAGAAATGCAAAAAGGAAAGGCAAGGAGGAGCACAGGGCAGAGTGTTATCAAAGGCTTTCGTTGTGTGCTAATGATGCTTTAATGCCGTAATGACATGGAGGCGCACGAACATGAATATGGAAGGCAGGTACAGCCAGGATCAAACACGCTCGGGGTTTTTTTTGTGTTTTCACCTGAAATGCATCCAAACCACACTGTCAAACAGCGTTTGCTGCACTTGTCTCTTGCTGCTGCTACTCTGCCTGGCAGCTACACTGACGTTGCTCCAGCAATGGGGCGAGGGAGGGAAAAGGGATTGCAAACTTCCTTGGGGAAGAGGATAATAACCATTACACAGCTCAGTATCCTCCCGAGACTGCCGGGCTCTGCTACTGGCGCCGACAGCCCCGCAGATGGCAGTGGCAGGTTAAAATCCAGCTCAGCTCAGGGCTGGGCTGCGACTGCAGCCTGCAGATCTCAGCACACACAGCTCCTCTGATCCCCACCAAACCAATAACTTTTACCTGGCCCACGCTGGTTATCAAACTACTTCAACGGAAAGGTTTCCTTTCCATTTTGCTTTCTCCCTGGGCTGCAGAGGAGTGAAGGCTGTTCTCAGAGTAGTACTAGGAGGAGCAGGCTGGCAGTGGAAGATGGGGACACAGGGCTGTGACAAGTAGAAAATTGGAGACACAAAGGAAAAACTGCAGGAGCAGAGGTGAGGTAGAGGGGGAGATGGATGTAGAAGGAAACTGCTTAGCAGGGAAAGGGGAACATACTGGCACAGGTTTCCCAGAGCAGCTGTGGCTGCCCCATCCCTGGAAGTGTCCAAGGCCAGGTTGGGTGGGGCTTGGAGCACCCTGGGATAGTGGAAGGTGTCCCAGCCCGTGGCAGGGGCTGGGACTGCTTTAAGGTCCCTTCCAACCCAAATGATTCAGTGATTCTATACCTTTTCCTTGGCACTCCTGCAAGCTCTGGGGTCAACCCCAGGCTCCCTATTCCTGGGAGCAGTGTGGATGAGAGGCACCTGCTCATTACCATGTATTTATTTGCATGGTGCCATGAGAGCACAAGGGACTTCGTAAGAATAAGAAAATGGATTCCTTGCCTTTAAGCAGTTTGCAACTCAGCAAGGAGAGAGAACATTAACATGAGCTGGTACTTTGGAGGGCAGAAGAGAGACAAAGTGCAGGAAGGGGACTTATATCAAAGGTGTGGAACCAGGAGGTGAGCACAGGGAACTTAGTGGGGCAGGAACTACATATCCTGGCTTTAAGCAGCTGGATGTTGCATTGCAGTATCCTTTCCACCTGTTCTTTGCTCAAATTTCCAGCAGGAAAAAAGAATATTCTTGAGTCTAACACCTGGAAGTTCAGTGGGAATGGCAGAAAACTGCATTATTTTATTTGAATAATTTAATTATGAGCTCACCAAGACACTAAAGAGTGATTTAGCTTCTCCAGAACTCTCAGTTCAGAGCAAAAGAAAAGGGATTCTGTGGCACCATGGATTTCCTTGCCCTGTACCCTCCAGGACAAATGGTGACACCAAGCAACTCAAGAGCTCTGTGCAGATCCATGCGCTAAGTTCAAACTTTGCAGTGTGAATGCGTATACCAAGAATGCAGAATGGATGTGTATACCAAGGAATATAGCTCAGGGTAAGCTGCATTCCCCCCCAGCTGCTTGTGCCAGACTCCAGAACGCAGGAGAGAAAACTTCTCCAGTTTGTTCTGAAGCTGTTACCAAGGACAAAATACCCAGAAATGCCCCAACCTCACCTGGAGCCAAGGGCACGTTTCACTGCTGGCTGTCTGCAAGAGCAGCACAGACACGCAGAGCCCAATCCCTTCCCTGTCCTTCTGTGTCTTGTGTCCATGGTCAGTTTTCCCATGTGGTGTGTTACAGCTTTTCCTGTGTCTGCTTGGACAGGAATAACCCACTGCCTTCCTCGTAAAGCCAATTAACCAGGACATGTAAACTCCTGTCTGACTTAAATCAGGTGAATTGCCTTGATGTCCTCATGGGCTCCCTGAGGAGGAGAGGTGGCTTCCAAGCGAGCATGTGTGGATTCCTCCTGTTCCCATCTACAATATGAGGACATGTGCTGTTGTCCGGCAGCTCGGCCATTTCCTTATGGAGCAGCTCTTTGACCTTTGGGTGTGCTCAGCATACACAACACCCTGGGTTTAAATGAGGTAAAAGATTAAGGATGTAAAGGCTGAGCTGACTCCAGGCTGCCTGAGCTGGGAAGGGAGCAAGCAGATATTAACATTAATCCATCACCTGTTGCTTTGAGCAAAATTACTCCAGCGAGTCAGCTGCTATGGGACAGGCAAGGAAGTGCTGGGAAATCCTGAGCACTGGTGGTAGCCTGAGCACTCCCTGCCCCCAGCCTTGAATCAGCAGGTGAAGATGGCTCCTCTGAAAAGCCTTTTTACTCCCGTGGTCTTCCCCCACTTTTTTGTCGTGTACTTCTCTCTCATCCTCTCCCTCTTGCAGATGAACAATGGATCTGTCGTCTTCATGTTTCCAGGGTAACGAAAAGAAGTTTCCCTCCAGCCCAGAGGTAGAACAAACCCATTCTGCTGGAAAATTCAAAGTGAGGATTAAAATTTGTAAAACAGCACACGACCTAGTGCAGCATCTCCCATTCCTGCCAAGTTGTCCAAATCACTGCTGGTGCCACATGTACAGGATTATCCAGAGGGTCCCTTGTGGCAGTGGAGACCCAGCGCTCACCTTCATGGACAGAGAGTTTTGTTTGTGGAATCTAATAGCCACCAGTGGGTCCCAGGCTCCCTCAATATCAGCCCCTGCTTCTTTGACTGGGTCCAGACATGGCGTGGAGAATGGGGAAGAGAGCAGCTTTATTTTTCACCATGATTCTGGATCTCCCAGTTGATCTGCTTGATCCTGTTCTGTCTAATCTGATAACATTAAAGACAGCAATGAAGGATTAGCAGAACAACTTATGCCCAAGTAGGAGTTTAAGTGATCTTTAAGCAGAATGTGGTCTGGGTCGATCAGTTCCCTGACAACCCCAAGCAACAAAGGTAATGATCTCCCGAGGCACAAACTGAAGAGACAATGGTCTGGAGCAAACGACTTCACAAGACTTAAAAGGTAACAATTCATGCATTTAATATTTCAGGCCATCAAACATATTTCCTCTCAAATGAAACCTCTGGGTTCCTCTCTGGAACTGATTCTAAGGCATCCCAGTCTTTAAACATGTAAATTTCTCAGGCACCTTTGTTCTGCCTCTCACCAAACCATGCTCCTTGCCCATGAAGGGTTCACATCCCAGTGATAAGACAAGAGCCAATAGTTTGATGCCAACAGATGGAAGCAATAAGCAAGGACAGTGACTGTAACAGAAATAATAAACAACCACACGTAGAACATTTTCTCCTACGCTAGCCAAGGAAAGTCCATTAATTGTCATCTGGAAATCCCTGTAACATTTGCACTGAGGATCTGCCATGGCTGTTCATGCTGCTGCCCCACAGCACACATTTGCCTTGGTAATGTGGGCCATCACCCAGCAAATTCTTCACTTTTCTCCTACCAGCTCCTTTCCCAACGCCCAGGGAAGCAGAATATGCTGCCTGGTAAGAGCTGAGCCAGATATGGGTGAGGGCTGGGTAGAATGGGAGGGAAGGAACCTCCCACCTTGCAGAGAGGTCTTTCTCACCCTGTGAACTGGGCTGGTGAAACACAGGGGTGAGGTGTCATATTTACAACACCAGGAATCATGTATGAGATGATCTCAAAGCATAATTATTAATAAATGTTTAATTGATAGCTTATGAATGTGTTGATAAGTTCATTAAAATGATGCATGAGCACATGAATATTCCAGAGCAGGCAGGAGTCTGGAAAGTTACTGCTGGAAAGTATGTTAACAAGGTGATTCTATGGTTTATGTGTGGAGTCTGCAAGCACTCAGCTCAATCCTGTCAGATGAACAGTTTCTGGCCATTTCCTGGTCCACTTGAAGGGTCTCACTGCCACCTCCCCTTTGCAAATCTCTCCCTTTCCTCTTTAATATAAAGAAATGGATGATGTTTTCCGGTTAATAACATGGACCAAAGCAAATGAGTTAATTGCTCTAAGAAGCTGTAACTGCATTTCCATCCATTGGAATTATTGTTTCTGGAGAAACAAACATTAAAAATCTCCAGCCACAGTAAGCAAGATAACCAAAGGGTCAACTCCAGCAACTGCTGGTGTGCAGCAGAGATTTAAAACACCCAAGCCCTGAGTGATTTTGTCTGCCTGGGGTCTTTCCCTCTTTTTTTAGCTCCAGAAAACTAAAGTGGAGCTCACAAGTGGTTGCCCATTGCACCCCAACCCTAGAAAAGACCTTGCTGACTGCCATATTCACCCTTCCTTCCTCTGTGTTCTTTTTCCATCTCAGAAGAAACAAGCAGGCTGGGTGGAGGCAGGGTTCTGGACAGATTCAAATGGGGTGGATTTTGGAGCCTCCAGGAAGCATGTTTTGATTTTTGGCATTGTTGCACAAGCTGCTTTTGGCTGTGAGACTCAACAGGAAAGCCAGGGTAGCAGAAGAGCTGCTCTATCTAATCTCATCTTCTCCAACTAATAATCTCCCTAGCTGTTCATGCTTTTAGATCTGTTCTATATTCTAACTAATCTATTTTACCAGTGCCTCATCCATTCTGGATCCCTTCTCATCTGTTCTAATGATTTATAATCTGTGTTGGATTCTGAGAACAAGTTTTAAAAGGCTCTTGTGAGGAGACTAAGCTTTGCTATAAGTTTCAGTTTGAGTTAGGTGACTAAATATGAGTCAAAAACATTGCAGCTACTTTGAAAGTGCTTGGGAAATTTCACTTTTTGATTACTGTACCCAAAACCTGAGTCCATTCTTGCTAGGTTTAGGTAACTTTTCATCCATGTGTCACCTGGTAGCCTTGCCTGGAATGTCAGCAGCAGGGAACCAGGGCACAGCATCATCAGCAGTGTAGGAGAGATGAAATGCAGTATTTATGGCACTTGCAAAGACTATAGTTGCGACTTTTTGGTCCTTCCACAGTACAAATAAAAGAGGGAAACACAAATATGCCTTTCTTTGCAGGTGCTAAAAGCATCACGCTGCCCAAGAGGTATTTCCAAACTGCCCGTGAGTGGAAGAGAAAAACCCGCAGTCTTCTCCTCATCATGTCCTGCTGACTATTGTGGGTACCTCACCCGGGCTTTGAAAACTCACTGTGAAGAATAATAAAAAACCCCACAGCGTGTACCCCAGACAGCACCAATTATTTGGGGCATTGAGCAACCTGGCTTAGTGGAAGGTGTCCCTGCCTATGGCAGTGGGCTCGGAACAAGATAAGCTTTAAGATCTCTTCAAACCCAAACCAGACTGTGATTCTTTGGCTCTTTCTAGCAACCAAGTCTGGAAAAATTCCTCTCCCATTACCCAGGACAGAGAGCTGGTGATGTTCTGCTCCTGTGAGCACCCCGAGATTCCTGGGTGTGGTGTGGGGTTTCCCCCAGCTGTGTGACAGGTGTGGGGGTGCCCAAACTATCTGCGCAGTTCCAGACTCATGTCCCACACAGAAATGCAAGAGCACCCACTGAGTTTCTCAAAGGACTCCACAGCTTTCAGCAGAGCTGGGAGCACAGCTTCCCCAGCCACAGCCAGTCTCCTTAAGGCAGCTTTATAGCTCCTATCCAAAACCGGCTGTGATCACAACCTCCCAGCGCCTGAGTTAATGGCCCCGCCCACTAAAACTCTCTTTAATTTCCACAATTATTCTGGTTCTCCCAGTTGACATGCTTGATCTTGTCCTGTCTAATCTGGCAGCATTAAAGACAGCAAGAAGGAATTAGCAGAACAACTTGTGCCCAAGTAAGAGTTTAAGTAGTCTTTAAGCAGGACATGGTCTGGGTCAATTGGTTCCCGATGTTTTCGCATCACCAACACACCCAGCAGCTTAATTCTCACTTAGTTACTAAGTACCACCTTTCAGGTGTTTTGGATATGAAAAGCATCTCAGCACTGAACACCTCTCCTCTTTATGTGACTCATTTCATCCTGCAAAGGCTACTTTGGTTCATATTTTGTGCAGCCATGGGGGAAAAAAGTCAGTCTCATTGTTAAATAAATAAAACTAATGACTAACTTGGGAAAAGCCTCTAATGAGGTCATAATGGGTGAAATGCCACCACTGGAACTGGTGACCTTTTCATCTCCAAAACAACATTTGCTAGAAACAGACATATACCACTGGTTGTTTAAAAAGTGATTGAGGATTTTTGCTTACAGGGAGATCTGAGTTTCTGACTTTTGCTACTGCTCACAACTTCATTCCAACAGTGACTTGTTGATAATGACTCACAGCCTTGTAAGAAGTTTCACTGAAAGTTTGTGAGAATGGAAAAGTCTCTTCTGAAGCCAGAGAACAGGACAGGAGGTTGGAAACATTTAATTTTCTAACAGCAATCAGCAAGCAAGAAGGGTTTGCAGCTTGGTAAACAAACAGTACAAAGGCCAAGGTCAAACCTGCCTTGCCCCATGAAATGGGAGAGGGCCAGCAGGTGAAATATTGCTGAGGAGCAGCTCCAGACAGTGAGGACCAAACAACTCAACACCTCTCACCACACCAGCCCCAGCCCCAGCCCCAGGACGTGTCCAGCCCTACTGGGCACTGGAACCCCAGATTGTGGCCTCCTTGCTCTGAGGGATGGGCAGATACATCAGCCTAACTGGTGCCTCAGTGCCAGCACTAAGAACCCCCAAGCTGAAACACCAGACTCACCTTGATAGGTCTGAACAGCTTATTCTAAGAGCCACTGCTCCTAAACTTGAATTCCTTCGCTGGGGACTGATCTTCCCCTCACTTGGCTTTCCCAGCCCAGAGCATCAGCTCCATGGGTTGCTCCATGGGGGTGACTACGATGGTTTTGTACCTGTCCCCTCGTGACCTACACCCACGCTCATCTCGGCAGCTCTTTGCCTCTCACCTCAGTCACGCTGTGAGAAGGAGGTTGATGCACCAGTCATCAGTGAAACAGCAACTTCTTTCTCCTTGACATTCAGGCGATTGAAAAGCTCCTTGTAGGGTCAAGCACAGGGCTTTTAAATAAAAACACATCATGTTTGTTAGTGTGTTGGCTTTTAAATGCTGGCTGAGAGGGAAAAAGCAACTGGGGTTCCAGTGCTCTGTGTTCTTTATAATGGGGCCATTGGAGGCCCTTGTGAAGACACAGCACCCGCACAGTCACTTGGCCCTCCACTCACCTGCTTCCTCTCCACATCCCACCTCCCACACATGTTCTGGCTCCTCATATGCGGCCAGGGACATGCTTCCACCCTCACTTGCACATCCCGTCCCTCTCCACATGCCCATAACCTCACTCAGCGCTCATGTTGCTGGGCTGGGAGGATGTCTAGATAAATACACCTGGCCCTAAAATATACCTGTGTCCCTCCTGGCACACTAGCTACAAAACAGCTCGAACACAATGTCTTTGATTACCTGGGTCTCTCTCATTGCCCTGAAGATGGGGAGGAAGAGATGGGTTTATGCACCAAATCTAGGCTGTGACATAGGTCCTTTCAGAGAAATAGCCCAAAGCTGCTTCCAGAGCCTGCTGTGATAGACAGACCTTCCCAACCCCACAGCCATGGCCATGTTCCCTGCTAGAGCAAAAGAATTCATGGGATGTTGTGCTCTGTCCTCCTCCATCACTGCTCTGTGGGTGAGGAGAGAGGAGCAGCAGCCGGAATCCACCTTGCCGACACTCAGCTGAACATTTTGGAGGACCTGGGTTGAATTTTCAGGCTTGTGATGGGTTGCCGAGAGCTGTCACTTCTACTAGAATCAGTCATCTTGAGCAGTGTATTAGCAGGTGGTGTCACACCTCTGCCTGGGATCACTGAGCAGAGATGGGGAGAGGAGCTGGAAACACGCATGACCTTCTGCCAGTGCCTCTCCTGCTGCTGTTTGTCACTGCGGAGGATTTTATTACTGAAGTCACCATCCACTGCCTTGTTTTAAAGCTGCTGGCAGGTGAGGGTGAGTTGGGATGGAGTCACATCCACCACCCTGCTCTGGGGCCAGCACGTTTGCTCCCTTCCCGAGGACCAACAGCCCAGGGATGCTGTGTCAGGGCTGTGGCCTTGCCCATTTTCTGAGTGCTTTCTGAGGTCCATGGTCAAATGCCTTTGATATTGCTGCAGAACGTGTTTGTGCAGGGTCTGTGCTCTTTGAGAGCAGGTGGGTTTTCCCAAGGGTGTGTGGTGACATGTGACAGCAGGGGAGAACCCGGGCATCCTGTCTCCTGCTTCTCTCTGCCCACCAGCATTTTATCCCTTCGCAGCCCAGGAAGAGTCCTTGCTCCCCCAGACTAAACCTATTTCCACTCTTGAGATCACTCTCAGCTGTTTCAGCCCTGTTTGCATTCACCCAACCTGTACTTAAGTGCAGTGACACCAAAGGACTGAACAGCACAACTCAGAGGAGCAGGGAGAAAAGAAAAACACCAAAAAACAAGAGGAGAAGACATGGAGGTGATTTTTCATCATCCCGACACAACTGGACTAAAAGCCCTGTTACATCTGCAGGCAGCCCAGAGCCTCTTGGGCTGCACTGTCTCCCTTCCAATGGAGAGAAACACCTCTGCTCCTGTGATTTTCCTCTGTAATTAGAGTGTACAGCAATAAATAGAGGGTGATTTTTGAGGAAACTGCTGGTCTGCAACACACACCTTTGCCTGCAATACTATCCTCAGCATGCTTGAAAGGGCTTTGTCATATACAACAGATAACCATGCAAACATCAGGGGCTCTGCTCTAGATTTACACTACAGAAGGAAGAGAATTTTTGCCCAGATCATTTGTGTGGGAGTTGTTTTGGTTTTTTTTCCCCTCAAAAGTAATTAATGAACCTTGGTGGTTTACAGCAAATTGCCTTCCAGCAAAAATCAGGCCTTACTGTGATAGCAATCCTAATTGCCATGTCAGATATTTCCTAGCCCCATTCATTCCCCAGCACCATCAGCTATCGTTATAAATTAATAAAGCCTGGAAACACCCCATACTTGAGAATGAAAGCACAGAGAGAGGGAATGTGATGGAGCATTAAAGAGATAGGAGATCTGAAGGCTCCTGACAGGACCCCAAGACTCTGATCTCCTTCCCTGCTTTCCAAAACCAACAACAAAATGTGGGTCTGGAGGTATTTCTAAAGGCAGCTCCCTAAAAACACATCCATCTGCCTAAAAACACATCCATTCAAAATTACAGGGTATTTTTAGACTATAAAAGAGAGCAGATATAAATATGTCTTCATTCCTGCTGCAATCCCATTGGTTTAATCAATTACATCACTGATAGGTTTGATCCATTTTATCCAAACAGAGATTCTATTACAGAGTGAGCACACACAGCATATACATGTGTGTGTGCCTGGGGGATATATCTGTTTTTATATATTTGTACATAATACATGTATTTATATACAGGCATGGACACACATACTCTTCCCTTTTCTATTTAAAAAAAACCAGCTGCTTGAATCATTTTCACAAATAAGACAAACCCCATATTTTGCTGGCAAAACGATTATGGCTGTCAGGTCTGATGGACGCAGTGTCTGCCATGAATTATTCATAGAGGCTAATTATAAGCTGGCAGATTTCTGGCACAAATGTGCTGGAGATTCCAGTTATCTGTGACTGATCTGCTCCTCCCAAGTTCCTGAGGCACCAGAGGAGAGGCACAAATGGGTACCATTTACTGTTGCCCAAACTGACTCACTCCGTATGAGGTGAGTTAGGTGGGGACACAGCTCTGCTCCTTGGAAGCTCTGCAAGGTCCAGCATGACCCCAAAAGTGACCCCCAAAGCACAAAGGTTGTGTGCTTTAAGCTGCCATCCCAGTCTCTAAGGATTTGATGAGGCCAATTGTTACGTGAAACAGCTACGTGGGGTCTGCCCACTGCTCCAGGAATCTATGGCCACATATCCAGCAGTGGGACACAGATGATGTCCAAAGGAAGGCACAAAATAGGTGATAACAGTTCAAAACTAGAGCCTCTTCTAATCAGCACTGCTTCCTTCATCTCTGGTGCCTTTCCTTTTTATGATTCCCAATAGAAGAAATAGTGTGGCTCCTCCCTTCCCCTCTCTGATTCCAACACAGCCTCAGGGGCTGGTGATGAAGAGTCTCTAAGGGAGAGCAGTGAAAACTGGATTTTTCAGTCTGGCAGTGGATGAGCATGGAGGGTTTGAGAGGCCGTGACCCAGCCCTCACTAATCCACTACTCTTTGGGAAGCTTCTGAGGCACTTTCCAAGCCTCTGCCAAAGCCCACACAAACCATCACATGCCTGCAAACCCTGCGCTGGACCAGTCCTGAGGTGTGAGGGTGAGGAAGAGGAGGGCGGCAGGAATGGGCCATGCAGTGACCAGTCACATTGGCCTGACTGAGAAGCAGAGGCACTGCACCAGTGCAGACTGAGCAGTGTGGCTGCACTGGGTGTGGGAGACAGTGTTATCTGCTTCCAGGCAGGATTTCGGGTGTCCCTCCCTCTCATTGCTCCTCAGCACTTTCCTGAAAGCCCGCTGTGAGATTGTAGCTCTGGTTTAAAGCTCCTTGCTTTCTTTGAGGCTTTGGGCACTTTCCAGGACTTTTATTCACCCATCAGTCACTGGCTGGAGAACAAAGCTTCAGAGGCACAACCAAAGGTCATAGGAACTTTCCTGTTCAAAGTCTTCTCCTCAGCAGGAGTTAAATACAGCATCAAACTCCACTGGAAGCACGATGCCTCTCCAAAGCTCTGTTTCCATGGCCAGAGCTCATCTCTGAGCAAACCAGACACCAAAACTCCCAGGCTTTGACGGAAGGTTTCAGAAAAAGTACCAAGCTCTGCCCCACACCAGGAAAACTGGGCTAAGGACAGCAGATACCAAAGACCACAGATTCCGTGGCTGAGAGAAACAGGCAAGGCAGATTTCTTCAGGCTTCTCCAGCCCATTAATCTTCTGCCCAGTAATATAAGGCTTAATGCTGTTAGCACTGGACACCTTAAGGGGGAAACTCAAGGCTTATTGGTTCAAATAGTCCAACTAGTTTCCAACCTCAGTGGGTATTTCATTACTGCCCAATGGGGCCTTTTACTAATCGTGTTTTTAGGACACACCTAAAGAAAATGAACCCCATGCTTGAGCCCTGTCTTGCCCTGGCTCCCTGGCAGCCCCAGTTCCCACTGAAATCAGTACTCCCTTGTGGGACTGTCAGTATCTGAAATACGGCTTTGATTTCCCACTGGCTGTGAGGTCACACACAACTATTCTGGCTGTGTGTGCAGCCACCAGCCCTGTGCACCAAGAGCAGATCCCCAGATCTCGAGTGGGCTGAGAACACTTGAGGCAGAGCAAATAATCTCACCACACATCTGTCCATGTCCCTGCTCCCTTCAAAATAAAAGGGCAGGTTATGAGCAAGAGAATGAATGTTCCTAATAAGGTCAGGGCTGGTAAATAACATTATGCCTGTGTTTGCTCTGAACCATTCATATTCTTCTAAGCAGAAAGGTAACAGGAATTGTGCAGCAATAGCAGATCGTCAGCTGTTGGGAGCCTTCAGACTTTGTCTCTTCTCCCAATGCATGCTATAAAAATTACCCCTCAGAGACTTTTCTTTCTCTTTCCTTTTCCTCTTGACATACTATAGATATAAACTCTCTCGCTGCAAGGAAATTTCTTCTTCCATGCATTCCAAGCTCAGTGACATTCTTCACAGTGCCCCGGAGCACAGGGCCTCTGTGTGAGTCTGTCTCCTCAGTGTGAACTTAAAGATCAAGAGTCATTCATTTACAAAAATAGTGAGGACACTTTTTTTTCCTTCTTGCCCAAGTCTCTTCCTAAATCTAAAGAAAGGAGGAGCTTCCCAGATGCTGAGGGAGCAGCAGGCCCACCCAGGTACAGTGGGCACGTCAGGATAACTGGGATGCAGAGAAGACAGACCTGGCTGATGATGTGCATAAATCTCCCTTGTCTATACACTGCCTTCCCACCCTACGCTTCCTCTGCAGTTTTAATGTTTTGTTTCAACCTTTGGATTGTATTAAAAAATTAATGCTAACATTTTATTATAATTTTATATTCTGCAGTTAATATTTTAATATCATAAAAGCCCAAATGAAATCTTTCAACGTTATCAGGCAAAATGATTATGCGCAATTGAAACAAAACAATCCACCAGGGCCAGGGAGATGTTTTCCTGGAATTTTCTTTCCCTAAGTGTTAACCAAATGTCATTCTTTTGCTCTGATGGAAGGACAGCCCTCCCTGCTTTTAAAATATTAGGCATTCAATTGAATTGTGCATTCAAGTGCCTCAAATTGAATCAAACACCCTTAATGGGGCTCCAGATTTACCTTCTTGCTATGAGATATCATGCAGCTCTGAGGCCTGAGAAGAACAAGGATGGCCCAGGAAGGGATTAAGAGGTGAGCCATGAGAATGCCCAGCCCTGCTGCCTCCTGCCACGTGCCGTCCCAGCACACTGTCTCACGGTGCTGAGTGTGCTACTGTGCTCCCCACAGGGCCACGGTGACACAGTGAAGACCACATTGCTCTGCTACAATAGTGAAGGTGAGCAGGTGAATCCCTGGGAAGTGTGAACCTCAGCTATTCCGTGCTGAGACCCCTCTGGTCCTAACACTTTGGGTGCTACGTGCCTGTGATACCCTCACCATTTTATGGCACGAGACAGCTGTTAATGCTTCCAAACAATTTTTCAATTTAAGGCAGATTAAGAGCAAAATTCTAGTGGGACTAACAGTGTGTAATCTTCTTTCCATTCCTCCTCCTGCATTATGAAGGACAGTTCACTGCAATGGCGTATTTCACACTCCGATGCTGATATTTCAATTTCCTGCTTAAGTTACAATAAAAACTGCCCACACTGCTGGTGCTCCCATGAAGAATAATTTATGTTGATTGACGTTCTTTAATTCCCTTTGGATGCAGCTAATGATTAAGAGATGCCAGGAAATTTAAAAGCATGTCTTACCTGTGGACTCCTCTAAGCTCCTTTGGAAGGCTTTGAAAAGCTTCCAATTTCAAGCACAAAATACAGCTACTGGTCTTTAAGCACCTTCCTTGTCTTCCCTTTCTTCCTCCCCTACTTTTTCCCCCACCTCACAGGAAGACAGAATTAAATTCCTGAGATCAGTCAAAGCAAAGCGATTTGAATGCCTGTCAACAGGCAATGCTGGGAGGACACTCACTTTCCCAAAGCTCAGGGCAGGGCAGCTGGTTGCAGGACACCCTGCCTGTTCCCAAACAGGTCTTCAGGACAGCCAGCAGTTTGATGAAGCTGAAAAACCCATGAGTAGGGTTTGTATTGATTTTGGGGTCCGCTGGGACAGATTTCAAGGCCCTGATAGGCAACTGCTTCTTTGTGTATTGGATGACAGAGTGACACAAGTCAGGTGTTGGCAGAAGGAAGCAGAAGCACCGAGCCTCAGGTGTCAGCAGTTCTGCAAAGATGTGCCCTGGAGTTGTCCCCATTCCCCCAGTTCTGCCAGACAACCTCAGCTACTGGGGGAAACTGCTGCAGAGGAAACACTACAGAATCAGGCATCTGGCTGTGAAATCAGGCTACGAACTTGCTTAAAAACTAGTCCCTGCACAGACACTCTCAAGCCAACTTCACTGGTGGGATCCTCATGCTGATCACACCTGAGAAAACATGACCTTCTTCCCCTCCCTGCACTCACACACCCCTTCCCCAGCACCCTTTCTGACCCCACACACCTTTGCCCCTGCAGTGAAGGAATCATTTATATTGTGTCCTTTTGCCAAGGTAGTCAAGGT
The DNA here is from genome assembly GCA_013400975.1 of Atrichornis clamosus. Classification (NCBI taxonomy): domain Eukaryota; kingdom Metazoa; phylum Chordata; class Aves; order Passeriformes; family Menuridae; genus Atrichornis; species Atrichornis clamosus. Next base: position 35,953 of record WBMZ01010353.1, read on the forward strand.
TTTCCTTGTATTTGACAAAGCAGCTTTCTTCCTATCTTCTGTGGTCAGGAACTGTCTCTCCATGAGGATTTGCCTGTATGGCAAGTGTTTACTATTCCAGTCAAAATTCAGCTCTACAGGTCGCTAATCCAGCATATCTACAGCAGAATAATCCATCCAGCACAACCACATGAGGGAATTTCCCTTGGTGGACAAAATCTTGTAGACCCTTTGCAGGCTAGTAAGTGAAAAGGGGAATTGGTCACTGGAGCTCCCCAAATTTCAGCAGATTCCCTCAGGAGCTGCGACAGGGCTGCTGAAGCTCAGAGAGTTAAAAAGCAACCCCAAGCAAGGAAAGACTGAACATCATTTCAAAATGCTGAGGAATCTTCTCATCAAAATAATGTCAGAGCCTGTCACGGCGGAGGGAAAACAAACGCGCGGAACACGATGGTTCTGCATGAAATGTAAAACGCTGTTTAGTTAAAACAAAGCTCTTTCAAAGCACTCAAATGGGGAAAGGGAGGGAGGGAAGAGTATAGGCAAGAAGCACTTCATTTTGTAGGCTTAAAAGATATTTAAATGGAGAAACCTGTTGAGGCATGCAGGGTCCTGCTCGACACGGCGAGCAGCAATTACTGTCACTCAGGGAGATGGGAGCCCCTTCCCCCAGAGATCATCGGGCTCCTGTCCGCTTCACAGCACCCCCTTCCTCTGCTGTAGCCACCACGGGATAATGGGAGCGGAGGGAAGGAAGCTTAATAACCAGAAGAAGAAAGTAAGAGGAGGTAGTGCCAAGTGGGACCTGAAGGACAGTTGCCAATGAGGTGTTGGATCCCTGCAAATTTAATTCCTGCACATAGATACTTCGCTCCTTCCCAGGGCCTTGTTTCCCATGCCAGGAAGCAGAATGCTGTTTCCAGTGATGCACTGACATTGCTGCAGAAAGCCAAGGTTTGGAACGTGGATTTAGGTGTGCCGATGTACTGCCGTACCCTCGACACAACACTGCTCTGGCTGTGCTTCCTGCTCTCCAGAAATCCTTTGGTAGAACTGGTCTGAAGCCCAAGAGGATTTGACAGAAGGGATGCAGGTAATGGGATTGTAGCCAGTAGAAAGGGTGTTACAAGCTTTGTGGCTGCATCAGCTCCTCCAGTTTGCTGCTGTGAAGGAGAACAGGAGTCTTGCATATGCCTCTTACCCCACCTATACAGTCAAATCAATCTAATCTCCCTCTTCCCTGCCCATCCATGGAACAGATCCTTTTAACAAGTAGTAGTTAATAATAACAGCCTCAAAGGACATCAACTCAGAAGACAATGACAGAAATCATAGCAAAGGAAAGAAAAAAGGTCCATTCAGAACTGTGGAAGATCAGCATACCTGAGGAAAGAGACTTTCATAGATATGTCTTTAATCTTTCCTGCTTCCAGCCCTTAATAGCAGAACCTGATTCGAAGACTTGGTGATTGATTTCCAGCCCGGACGCAAAGTGACAGGCTCATTTTCGAGTATTGCACAGCTATAATTCCGTGTTTTATTTGTTATTATTGTAACCTGCTGATGGAGTGGGGCTGTATTCAAGGTAGCGGGTAACAACTCTGGCTCGAGGCATTATTTAGAGTTGGGTGTTTAATGCCAGAACCTCGTGCCTCTTGATATTTATGAAGAAGATATGCCTGTAGCTGCAGTGCTCGTATCTTATTTGTTTGTTGTTCAAACAAAGGATCAGGAAATTGGATGCTGTTTCTGGCAAGTGATATCATCTCAACAGTTAAGGGAAGGCCACTGGTCTTTACATGTTTCTCCAGCACAGCAATGAGGAGAGCTGCCTCCAATTCAAGGTGAATGAGTCACCTTGGAAAGTGCTTCGTTTCCCTAAACAGGGAAAGGCTCCGCTCCATAAACCCACAGGACAGAACAGCCTCTCAGCTAGAGCTCAGCAGCACCCCTGAGGTTGTGGTGCCCAGCCCCACTGCCTATCATTGAAATTTCTCTTTAATTTGCCAGAGTTTTCCCCGTTTCTTGCCTTAATTTCTCCCTCTTCTAATTTAAGATCAAATTAAGAAATCTTGCCTTGGAGAACAGCACACAGCATTTTTCTCACTCAGAATAAGGTTCTTGGAAGAAAAACCTTTCAGCCAGATTCAACAAGAGCCTTCATCCCACTGGAGACCAGTATGGAAAACCCTGCTGGGGCTGACAGGGCTTCTGTGGGATTAGGGCATGTTTGTGTAGCCAGAGGATCATGCTGGGTCCCCCCTTTTCTAGACCAGAGAAGTGTCTTAGCTGATCTGACAGCTCAGAAGCTGCCTCAGCTAACTCCCCTTGCCTTGCACCATGGCCGCACAACGGAGATGCTGCACAACTTGCTGCACTCTGTGAACTTACCTGTGAGCTCCTAAATAACTCTGGCACCTTGGAAAAGCCATTCAGCCTGAGAAACTGAGCCTGCTGCAGCAGCAGAAGCCAAGGAAGGGACTTTATGCTCAAGCTCTGAAGTTTAACCTGTGCTGTGCTTCTGTGCAGCACAACCAGTGGCATTTGTGCTCACAACAGAAAACTGTAAGCAGTGATTTCTGGATGCTTTCTAGATACCCCTGAGATAGGCGCAAAACAGAATTTCTTCACAGACTGACAGTTTATGAGGAGGACAAACAGATTTCAGCCCAGTGTTTTAAAAGAAGGCAATCTGAAGGTGATCCAGTTTTACCTTTTTCTTAAAAACCTCTCATTTTCTAGACTTTCTCACTACACCCTGGTCATCAAGGCACTTCTGTTCAAAAAATGAGTAGCCGTAGCACTTTGTGATATGGTTAGTGGGCATGGTGGGAGTAGGTCAAAGCTTGGACTTGATGATCTTGGAGGTCTTTTCCAACTTTAATGACTATGATTCTGAGTGTCTGTCAAGCCAGCAATCCACATGGAATGTGATGTAATGACCCTGAGCCCTGTCCCTGTGCCAGCTGGTGACTTGATGCACATGCAGAGCATGGGACCACAGCCCAGTCGTGTGCCAGGCACCCTGGTGTGACCCAGGGCATCCACAGGGAGAGACAGGCAACTACCCTGCACCTGCCAGTTTGCCAATCCCAGAATGAAAGGGGACGGATTAAATATACATCCCACCCAAGCTGCTACCAGTTCTATTTTGCCAGGGTGTTATTCATAAAAACAGTCTCTGGTGCCAGCTCTGGTTCCCAGCCAGGGCTGCAAGCTAATGAAATTGCCTTTTATCCTGAGCATGTGAACAAGCCTCCTCTGACTACAAGAGTGGGCCAGACTCCTCACTGTCATCCTTCTGGGGATGGTGGCAGTCAGGTCCTTGTGGACTTGTCAGCAAAAGGGATACTGAAAAGAGAGCAGAGCTAGAATTGCTGGAGCAGCTCTGAAACTTCCCTGAAGAGGAGACTGCAACAGTGAGGATGGTGAGGGAGCCAGCATCTCTCTGGATGTCCTGTCCCATTCAGCTGGTCTGGAGGAGTAGAAGGACAGGGGAAAAGCAGGGAATTAGCTGAGGGCTTAGAAGAGGAGTTCTTAGGAATAGGACAGCTGTCCTTGGGGAACTCTGCCACTGTTCAAAGGGATTCAGTTCTGGTTTATTCTCAGTGGGTTTTCTCCAGCTCTCCGCCCCACTCCTGCTCAGCAGCACCACATGGTGAAGTCAGACACATCTTACATTAACACAAGTGTTGAGTGGGTATAGGGTGAAGCTCTACTACCCCCTGCGATATCCCTTCCTATTAGCATGTACAGAGAAGCAGAGAGTGCTTCAGAAGGCACATGGAATCAGATTTAACAAATCCAAGAGTTCACAGCAGTCACTGCTGTACCTGGTAACCTCCTTCCCTGATAGCAGCAGGCAGAAATTTAACAAGGGGAGAGGAGAGGGTGGCTGGGCCACCTGGGGCTGGTGCTCTCCCCTGTGTTACTGCTGTGTAGTTACTTACACAGACTAGGAGTGGCTGCAGCTAGCCCTGCTTGCAGAGCCTGTCTGCCACCTTCCCAACCTGCTCAACACCACTGGACGTGTCAGCCTTATTCCTGATCCATCACAGCAGTCCCCAGGCTGGAGAAAAGGCAGGTACCTACAAAAAGCAGAGATCTTCCTGGAACAGAGAAGAAAATCTCCCTATGGCACACTCATAAAACCTAAGGCATCTCAGTCCTGTTGTGAGTTACTATCCACAAGTCACCTGCTTAAAAACAACATGCTAAAGCTAATTTTTTGTCCTGTAGTGGATAAGAACTGCAACATGCCTGTGCTTCAGTTTCTCACTGTAGAGAAATGAAATTACAGCCCTGAGTGCTGGGTTGACAAGTATGTTAAATCCAAAAGACGTTCATCTGCCTCAGTGGTGGAACTGTCAAAGGGGCAGAACAGCAGAAGGGAAGCAGGGACTGATGACGGTGTGCCATGGGGTACAGCTAATCATCAGTCAGTCACTGCATCCTAGCCCAGCCCCACCATCTCGGAGCCACATGCGCTTAAGCTCGATGCTTCTTCCACTCAGCTTCCCTCTCTTCCCTTCCCAAAGCTTTTGGCAGCCTTTTTTTATCCCCACCAAACGTGGCCCTCTTGTGTTCACAAGAGAAATATAGAGAAATCAGTAACAACTGCTTATGAATATGAGAGGATTATTAGAAAAGTGGCTTTTCCATGCGTTAAACTCTGTTTAGATGACTCAGGGAGCCACGAGCAGCATCCTACAGGCTTCTGCCCAAACCCCACAAGAGCGAGCTGAACATCAACTCAAGCATCATGAAAATTTCTGTCTTCCCTCTCACTCCCACCTCCCTCCAGTTTGGAAACAAAGACTCCTTAGAGGTTTGCAGATCTTCATATGCCGTGCTTGGAAGAAATAAACCCCAAGTGTTATTATCTGAAGGGTGGAGAGGAAGGCCAGGAGGAAAGAGTGCAGATCAGTGTGGGGTGGGTGTGTACACATGTACGTGTGGCCACTTGCACAGGGAAGCTGCAACACGGCTCAGACGTTCACAAATGAAACGAGCAGTCCTTTGTATCAGGGTTTCCATAGAGACCAAGTTTTGAAAGGCTTAAGGTGAAACAATTATGTATGTTCTGAGGGGCCTGAGATAAAAATAACGATGCTAAGCGTTGCATGGACTAATTAGACAATGATCCTTGACTTCGAGCTCTCCTAGGTGATACAGTCACTAGGCTCCTGGGCTTGCACATGTTCCCAGCTAGTGTGCAGTGGAGAATGCAGCACCTCAAACAACAGCAGTGATCCCTGTTGCCTGTTTCCCTGGAAGGCTGTTATACTCTTCAAACGCTTGTCTGTCGCTACCACTCTGCCAGCTCAAGCAGAAACAACGTGTGCTCCAACCCTTCTGCTGCCAGACCTGCTGTCACCAACAGCCAGGCAAAATCCCCAGGGTCACATGGTGGGCTTTGGCTGTGGGTTTGCAAAGAAAGAAAGAAAGAAGCAGAAGGGTAGGGAGGAGCCCAGTGATGAGCACTGGTGGATTTACACTTGCCATGGCAAGGAAAGTCTGTCCCAGAAGTAACCAATTCACTGAAACCAGCTGAAAAGCATGTCCTAGATGGCAGCTCTCCAGCCTCAGACCAGGGCATCCGACCTCCTGGGATTTACAGGAACTCCAGGGAGCACCAGGGAATGTCATCTCCAGGGCAGGGGGAGGGATGGTGGGAATATGGTTAGTTTGCTCCTTATCTGTATGAGAAAGCAAACACAATTCTTTGAGGCCAATTACTTCTACTTGGGCAAGAGATAATGGAACAAACTTTGTTTCAAGTGGCCTCCCCTCATACCCATCATTCTCCAGTTTCCTCCAGTTAAAGCCATGAAACAGAGATTTCTCACTCAGCTGCAGTCCTTAGCCAGAAGAGCAATTGCCATGCTGCCCTCAGCCCAGCTGTCTCACAGTCTGGCTAGCTAACAAGCCACACTGACTCTCAGCATATTTTTCCTAAAGCAAATTCCTAATGATGGTTATGAAAACCTCCTTATGGTTTCCCAGCTGATGCAAAAGTAACATACAGTAACAGGCCCTGATTCACGCATGAACATTTCTAAAAGCAGCCTCTGATTTTTGGGGCTGTGTGTGGTTCATAGAACCATGGAATATCCTGAGTTGGGAGGGACCCATGAGGATCACCCAGTCCAACTCCTGGCCCTGCACAGATACCCCAGCAATCCCACCCTGTGCTTGAGAGTGTTGTCCGAACGCTCTGGCAGCCTCGGGGCCGTGCCGATTCCCCGGGGAGCCTGTTCAGTGCCCCCCACCCTCTGGGGGAAGAACCTTTCCCTGAGCTCCATCCCAACCCCCTGACACAGCTCCAGCCGTTCCCTGGGATCCTGTCCCTGATCACAGAGCAGAGATTGGAGGTATCCCTCTGCCTCCCCTCGGGAGGAGCTGCAGCTCCTGAGGAGTCTCCCCTCAGTCTCCTCTGCTCCAGCTGAACGAGCCTCTCAGCCACTCCTCAGACTTTCCCCAGCTCCATGTCTGTCCTTTGGACACTTTGCAACAGCTTTAGATCCTTCTGATACCGTGGTGCCCAAAGTGCCCCCAGCCCTCGAGGTGAGGCTGCCCCAGTGCAGAGCAGAGCGGGACAATCCCCTCCCTCACGTGTGACCTCAGGTACTCCTTAGGGACCAAGAACGCAGCACCTTCACCACCAAATCCTGCTTCGTGCCTCACTGAACTTCAGTGTGCTCACCAAGCAAGTGTTGACACCTTTTGCATCACCAATTCTGTCTCGTTTGCTTTTTGATGGCTCTTACCCAAAGACTGAGGGAGAGAAAATAAAATCCCTTTTGTCTTCAACTTCTGAAGTCTGGCAGAGAGTGGTAGGTGATAGTAGAGCTGAAGGGCTTCAGATCTGGTGCAGTTTAGAAGAGGGGGAAACAAAGACCATTTTTGATTCACAGGGTTGGCCCTCTAGGAACTCTTCAGGCAGGATGGAGATTTCTGCCCCTGCATCCACTCAGGTGAGTTATTAAGGGGACCTTTTCACCTTTGCATAGAATAATCCCCTGCAACCTCTCCTCTCTGCTGAAAGATTGCAGCATTCCTTCAGAAGTGTCTTTAATAGAGGCCAGTTCCTGGCCATGGCAATATCAGCTGGGTGTAGCGCTGCTGATTTCTGAGTGTGGCTCGTGCTTTCCTCAGGTGCAAATGACAAGAGACTCCAGCATCTATTTCTGCTTCCCATGGTACCCACCTATAAAGATCAATCCTGCCTGAGTACAATGGAGAGCTGCAAGAGCTTGAATTAATTCAGGCAGACAGCATGTTCCTCTCTGTAAACAGTGCCATGGCTCTGGCATCTGCAAAGGTTCTATGTGACGTAGGAAGCCTGAGTCAGGCCCACAAAGACATGATCGATGAGGGCAGGGATCAGGAGCAGGACGTGTCAGCAGACAGCACAGCCCCAGAGCGTCCCATGTTATTCTCATGCCAGCACAGGAAGGAGGGAATGTGATGTGGTTTGACATGAGCAGCAACAATACAACTTTTCTCCTTCGTAAAGCAGCAAGTTTCCAACTCATCACCTGGTCCCAATAGAGCCAACAAATTGCCAAATAGATTTAAATTCAGCGTGGTCTCCTATCAAACCAGGTTTAAATGATCAGTGTGTGTGCACACTCAGGTGTGTGCATTTATATCCTTTCCCTTTTTCCCTATCCCCTTGTAATTTTGAACTCACTGGCCAATTCAACTCTAGTCTGACAGAGGCAGAGGTTTCAAAAAGGCTACATCCCAAGAGAAATGGCAAAAATACATATTTGATCAGGGTTGGCAAACACGGTAATGAAGGGAATATCTGAAATGTCAGCTCAACCCTTGCTGCACACCACCCTAGAAGGTGAGCCAGAGAGAGCCTTGCAGCAGTCTTGCTCTGAGCCACAGGTGGACAGGATGCTTCAAGTTCTGCCTTGGATTTCCTTCCCAAGTTGCTTCTCCCCCAGCACCTGGATGCCTCCAGACCTGGCAAGGAAACTGATTATCAGGTGAGGTGATTGTGGCTCCCTTGGTCCCAAAAAGGCATCCTCAGTCTTGAGAGAACCACAGTTTGTGACGGCGTTTCCTTCAAAGATCCAGTGCCATCTGACACACATAAATTTGGCTTGACTTGTGTCAATACCTGAGCCTCAGGTCATAAATCTGCAGTAGAACTAGAACTGAGTTTCCAGTTGCTTTCAGCCTCACCTTGTCATCATCTTTTGACCCCACAGCAGTGCCCCTGACCCAGGAGCAGAGGCAGCCACCCCGTGCCAAGCACTGTAGAAACAAACCATCACAGGTTGCCTCGACTTGCTTAATGTCAGCTCCAACAACAACTTCAGCAGGAATTTTCCTGACCCTCCCCACTGTGCCAGGACTTGGCCTTTTCCCAGCAATTATCTCCTGAACAGGGAAACACAGCTCAGAGCTCAGCCGTCAGTGCAGTGAAGGTGCCTTGAACTCCCCATTTTCCTTCCCACTCCAGGAAGATCAGCACCAGCTTCTGCAGGTGCTGCCAGGGCTCCTGGGGAAAGAGAACAACAAAAATCCTCTGCTGAAGGTCACCAGACACAAAGTACCATGAGAGAGAGCAGGCAGAGCACACCAAAGATTAATGGCACTTCAAGGTTTAGATCTGTCTGTGCTGGGAGGGTCTGTGGAGACAGCCAATAAAGGCTAATATGATTTTACATACAAATGAACCACTGCAAGGAATGAAATGCCCCGAACAAGCCTGTATGTGGCCATGCTCCAGTCCTGAGAAGCAGGGGCAGGTATTCCCCACTGATTTGCAGAGAGCATCATTAAAGAAGAGAAATCCTGGATTTTGCAGGCTGAACCTGTGGGTTTGCAGCCCTTTGCTCAGGCAATAAGGCTGCTGTCAGGAGCCTGACTGGGGCAGTGTGGCCCCGGGTGCAGTGCAAGGCTGGGGACCCCCAGCTCTCACCCTTGCTCTGACATTGGAGACTGTGTGGCCTTGGAGAATTTATGTTTCCTCTCAGTGGCCCTCTTAAAACAAGGATCCTGACACTGTCTTCCTTTGTTAAACACCCTTGGAGCTCACAAAGAGGAGCACTGCATCTCAGAGAGTTATTGCTCCATCTGATCCTGTCCCTGCCCTCCTCAAGTGAATATCTGAGCATCTCCCAGACCTGCACCCAGCAACATAACTCACGTCTGTCATATGCGACTCCTCTGTGATCCCCAAAGGGAAAATGAGGTATGTGTGTGTTTTGTTTTGGCAGGGTTGTTTCATGTCTGGGCTCTGTTTCTGGGTGAAGGGCTCCCTGTGTGTGTTGGATTTTTAGACACCTACAGTGTCTTTGTGTGCAAGGGAAGGGAGGGCAGGAGCTGCTTGGAAACCAGGCAACAGGCAGCCATTTACAGTCTGGTGTCATTCAGACCTGACATTTAGAGGCAAAATAAGCTTGGAAGAGGAAGTTTTGCTGACCCCAAGGGCACCAGGCTTGGGAAAGCTTGGTTAGGGCCGAGCCCTAAAATCCACTGGGACTCTTTCCACATTATATCTTAACTCCTGTCCACCTCCTGAGATTTGGGAGAGAGGAGGAAGGAAAAAGCATTGAAAGCTTTCCTTTCCTCTGCTCCCACTGCCCTCCTTTCCCTGTGGATGAGAACAGTGGTCCTCTCGTAGGTGAGGGCAGGTAACAAATCAGGGAGTCACCTCCTGCTGAAGGTTTAATCTTTAGTGCACCGGGCTGAAGAACACATGTGATTCCTCCTGCTCACACAGCAGAAGCCGTGCTGAGCATCAGGGACTTCGATCTCTGTAAAGCTCCAAGGTAGGAGAAGGTGGGCATGGCCTTCCCCACTCACCACCTCATTCATCTGCTTTCCTCCAGATCCAGCTGTGGGAGGAAGCTCAGATTTGGATTCAAAGGTGTCTGGAGCATGATCAGCCCTGTGCCCCCCATGCTTTCTGTTAGCAGAGATGCAGGAGAAAAGGCGAACGTGGGTCATTCTCCTCAAAAAGTCCCTGGAACTTTTAAATTGTTTTTCCAAATAAATATTTTTTTTAATGTTTTTTGTAAAAAGTTCCATGAATGGACAAGATTTTCATTTCAGGAACATTTGATTTTAGGATCTTTCTGAAAGCCTCAAACAGAAGTTGAGTGCTCTGGACACTACTTTTCAATACTTTGAAATGAGAATTTCCACCATCCTTCATTCTCCTTGTCATAAAAGATCTATTTCGTGGCCCACGTGGAAAATACTACTTTTTAGTTTTGTTTTTTTTTCTTTCAGATTCAGAACAAAACCCACCTTTATACAACCTCAATATTTCCTCTCCTGTGCTGAGACCTTCTTGTCTCCCTGCGAGGCACCTTCTCTCCAGCACCAGGCATGGATGGAGCCTGCAGTGCAACAGTTAACGTGGTAATTCTCCAAGGATTTTGTTTAGAGTTTTATAGCATTACACACCAGCCTTATTGGATTTAAATGGCTTAAATTAACTGGGTTATTTAATGGATTGTCCAGATTAGGGAGGAATCTGCAAAGGCTGTTACTTCAAGAAGAGCAGCTGCATGGGAAGAAAAGATCTCCAAGTAACATTAATATCCTGGAGGCTCACAAGTCCTGACAGGCCACTCCTGTCCTTTATTGACATTCTCTCATACGCATTTAGCCAGGTTTGTGTTTAGTTTAATAATCTCCTGAAAGTTTAATTGTTGCTTTATTCATCCATGACCTTTCCTTCTCATCTGGAGACATATTATTACTAATCTACAAATTTCAAGAACCAGATTTATTTGCAAAACCAATTATTCTGCTATGCAAATCTCCTCTCTTCCTGCAGCCTGCCTGAACAGGGCTTTTTTACAGCCGCCATAATATATAGACACTATTCAAATATTTAAATGTAAAATTTATCTATATTTCTTTTCAAGCATGCCCAGGTTCTGTGTGGTGCAAAGTTAATTAAAATCTTTAGAATCAAAAGCAGGTCTCCTGACCTTGGTCCAGACCTGACAGACTTTAACCTCCAAAGTCCTCATTTAACCACAGGGGAACTGGAACTACCAGCAAAGCGGAAATCCCTTGGCTGTCAGTAAACTTCTAATGGAGAAACACATCCTCTCCATTAGTGTCAGACATGACAACACCAGTGCTGTTCCGGGGACACACACACCGCTCTCCTGAGCTGGCTGCAGATGCCTGACCTGAAGGAGGGGCAGAAAAATGCTCAGAACAAGTCTTTGCTACAGATCTTTACCCCAGAACATTCTCAGCAGCATCTTCCCCACGTGTCCCCGGAGTGATGCCTACCCTCAGCCTCAGGATTTATAATCCTGCTGGCACAGTGTGCGACACAGGACACTTAACAGAGTCATGGAATGGCCTGGGTTGGAAGGGACTTTAAATATCATCTTGTTCCACCCCTTGCAATGGGCAGGGACACCTTCCACTAGAGCCAGTTGCTCAGAGCTCCATCCAACCTGGCCTTGTACACTTCCAGGGATGAGGTGAATACTTCCAGGGATGGGGATGCTGTGGGGCTTCTCTGAGCCTCTGCAGATCCAGTGTCTTGACCCCTTTTCCCAAATAATCAGTGACTACAGTACTTAACATTATTCATTCATTTCAATGTATTGATAAATAGTGTCCAGAGCATTCAGCTTTTGTTTAGGGCTTTCAGAAAGATCCTAAAATAAAAAACTTGTCCTTCATGAGACTTTTTGCAAAGAAAAGAAAGAAATTATGTCTTTGGAAAAACAATTTTAAAGTCCCAGGGACCTTTTTGAGGAGAATATCCTCAGTGTTCGCCTCTTCTCCTGCACCTCTGCTAACAGAGAATCATCTTCAGCTGTCCCCTGCCTCAATTTCCCCACTTCCATCACTGACAGGAGCATTGCCTGTTTCTCTTCACTCAGGATTTGAACTGTGGAGTGTCACCTACTATAACCCTCCTGCCCAAAGTCACAGTCACTGTCATATGGCTATGGAGCATCACTACCAAAATTACAAGCAACCAAGAAGTCAACATTTTATACTAATTCCTATGTCAGTGAATAGCATTATCAGGGAAGCTCACACAATTAAACCATAATTCAGTGGAGGGATGTCAAGGACTGTACTGATGAGCAAATTAAGGAAGAATTAACCACAGGATTCAAGGGAGAGGCAATGTGGGTACCAGCCAGAGAGCAGAGACATTATGCTTGTGCTCCCAGCATCTACCCTGGCACTGTGCCTGCTCACCCAGCACCCACCTCCTGGATACAGGGGGCTCTGGAAGCCCCAGAGCCGACGGCTCAGCTTCACCAGGAGGCTGCAGAAATCCAGGATCCACTGGTGCTGTTCTGGATAACTCTGAAGAGAAGGAAGCAGAAATTAAGAGGGGGAGATTTTGAGTCAGAGGCACTGTAGATTATGTAGGATTATGTTTGCTGAGAAAGACAGTCCTTATTCTTGCCCCAACATGTGAAATGTCTGCAGTCCTAGGTCTGGAAAAAACAGCATGAGCTGCAGATGGATCCCATGGGGACAGCAAAGCACCCCAGACTGCCAGCAGAGGCCATGGCTCCCTCAGCTACGAATCCACTTGGACCTGACTGAGCAGCTCCTGAGCATTTTGCTCCAAGTTGATAAGAGAAATAGTTCCATATCTCACCAATAAATCACCACTATGAGACTGATGGACGGGGAACAACTCCAGCGCCTTTCACTGAAACAGAATTACTTGTGCACATGAAAACAAGACTGGGAATATGTATTGTTGAAACAGCCACCTCCTGTTCCACGTGCTGAGGAAGGGAAGGGCGAAGGATGAGCATAGTTTGTTCCTTTGCTTGACAGCTCTGCTTTAGACATGCAACCGCAGATGGGTCTTAGACACTTGTGTCTGGAACAGCCCCTTTTCCCTGGATACCTGCAGAGCTCAGAGGTGGGAACTGGTCATCTCCTGGCAGCCAAAACCACTGAAACCAAAAGCGCCACTGGCTTCAGTAAGTGCTGGCTCAAGCTTTCTATATTTCAGATATGAGTGGCTTTAAGCTGTTTTTCACAGTCTGCGGATTGTTCCTCTTGCTCAAATAATTTAGCTTTAACCTGAGGCTGTGGGCTCAATCCTTGCTGTCAAAACCCAGTGTGTAGCTTTGCATGCAGCTCCTGAGGGTATGGGGGAATACAACATGAATCTCCCTGGCTCCTTCGAAGTCTTTCAGAGCTGCTTTATGTGTGTAGAAATCGACATAAATAAAAATAAATCTGACAGGCTTTAGTCTATGTTTCTCCAGCGTATCCTTGTCTGCACTGGATTTACCCGAGTTGGTTTATATCTAACAGCATCAATAGGGGGATGTTTACAGTGAGACAGACCCCAGTAAATACTAGCACGGATAAGGCTTCCCTCACAAATACTTCCAAGTAAAGTAACATATAATGTGCAGCCTATGGACATGGGTGAAAGTAGGGAGTCACCAGAAATCCCAGGCTGGGTGTTCCAGCGGCCCCAGCTCATTTCTGTGCACACATGATCTGCTTGGGATACCCAACCCCACATGCACAGCAACCCAGGCTGCTTTAACTACCTCTACACATGGAGGCTTCAATGCAAATTGTTCTGTTTTCACTGCTAGTTTTGCTTGAGTTAAGAATTACTTTTTGTTCTTCTTAGTAAAGGCAAACAAGACTCACAAAACCCTGCAACAGTGTCCAATTACACTTGGAACTGGAAACCTTGGACTTTCTAGTGAGAAAAGAGGCCACATTCCCCCACTGCTGCCTGTGCCATGGTGTGGGCATAAATGAAATGTGAATTACACCACTCTTACCAATGCAAATGATTACAGAGGAGCTGCAATTCAAGGTGAAGCTGAGCCTTTAGAAGGCTTATTTTAAGCTCAGACACCATTAAATGTAACAGAAACATGAAAGAAACTTTCCCTTGGTGACATTTGGATTAAAATGTGACTGATTCTAAATGATTCCAGGATTTTCTGGTGCCCTGCAGCTGGACTCTGACATCTGTTCTGGGCTGGTCATAGACATCCTGTGCTGGGATAAATTTCTCCATGAAGGTTTGCAATAACAGGCCACCCTCAGTTTGCCAGAGTTGTTTGATATTTTTAGCTTTTCATCGCAAACTGCCTCTCATCTTGTCTCTCAAAGCTGCTATTGAGGCAGGACTCCACTGAAATCCAACTTCTAATCAAAGTGCACATCTAATCCATTAACACTGAATCCTCTGGAAAGCAGTGGGTAGCATCACTCTGGTCTAATGCATATTCAGGCAAGGAGAGAACTGAGCTGTGGCTTTGGTTGATGGAACCTTCAGAGGCAAATTCAGATGATTGCATCCCCACTGTTCTCTTCATCCCTGTCCTCTCGTTATCCTGCACTGTGCTGACCCATCCAGGCTGAGAAATGGGCTGGGAAAGTGGATTGGCTGAAAAGAAAAGCAAATTGGTTTTTGCTGGGTTGATGTTCAGCCAGATCAGTTCCACAACCCACTTTTCCCACACAGAGCCACGTCAGTGCAGCGCACGGTGTGCCCGTGGGGATGAGACGGATCAGCAAGGAGCAGGGACACCCTGAGTCTGTTCTTGTCATCATGGACTTTGGTGCATGATGTCACATACTCCAGACCTGTCTTTCCGAAATAAGTGTCACTCTCATCACTTCCCAAAGCCGCAACGAGCAACAGCAGCCTCTGAAATGATATCAGCGCTCAGCATCTCTGCCAAAATCCTGGGACACAAGATCCTTTGTCTCCAGATTGCACTCATCTTTTCCACTTCTTCAAATAAGATGAATTGTATAATTTGTCACATAGCTGGTGGTTTCCAAACATCATTTACCCAATGGAGGCTGAAGGGGAAAGCTATTCTTCAGGTCAATTTGTGAGTCGTTTGGCTTGCCAGTCAACCAGGTCTCACTCACTTGGAGACAAAATATCTGAGCTATAAAACCTCAACTTGAAACATAACTCACCAAATTTAGTGAGTAGCCTGTCATCACTGAGAGCAATGATCCTTAACCCCTTATCTAGCTCCGGGGAATCATTATCTGCAGTTGTTAATTTAAGCTTGTTTTAAGTAATAAAAACACATTTCTTTCTGCTAAAAATGTCTGATTCTACTGCTGCTTCATTATTCAGTTTCATACTAAGAGTTATTATTTTTATTGATTTCTGTTCAAATTGACATTCAAATAAATACCCAGCATACTAGCCAATTAACACAGTTACTGGCCAAATTCCCAAGCATTTTTGCTAGCCAGGCAAGGGCTGTAGAAACCTATGTATGGAAATAAGGAAGCAGAGTTTAATCCACCCTTGTTGAGCTGTGCACATATGAACTGGTATCCCAGTCCTCGCAGAGGGTACAAGGCAGGGATTTCCAGGCTGCACAGGACATAGGTGGCATTGGGCTCACCTCATGTACTCACCTTCCCCCTTTCAGCATGGTCTCTCAGGCTTAATCCTTCAAATTCACTTTGTGTTGCACCAATCTCCGTACATTTAAGTACAAAAATAAAAATGATCAAGTGCAATGGTACAGGGCCTTGCCGGCTTCAGCTCCTATTCAGGAATCCATTCCTCACTGAACTGCAGTGAAGGTTGGCGGCAGCTCCTCACACTAATACCAGTCAGGAAGGGGCCCCAAAAGCGCAACTCAACTCATAGACAGCAGTAATATTCCCCGGCTCCAGTAGGATGAGAAGAGTCAGGCTGAAGGCTGGACATCAGTCTCTAATATATGGAGTAGAAAAAGAAACATCCCAGAAAACAACAAAAGTAAGTTGAGCAGTTTGGGAATATAATCACCCCCAAAGTTCTAAGGCTGGCACAATGACCACAAACCCTCGAGCGATCCATCTGTCAGCTGGGAAGATGTGATTCAGATAGTGAAGGGAGTCACACTAGCGGACAGCTCTATGGGAACCAATTTACTTGAAGAAAGAAGAGACTTTAATCAGTCAGGGTTCAAAAGGCCTGTAACTCATGTCAGAGGAGAGCAAAACTGATTGTACACTCATCACAGGTGAACAAAAGATCAGAGAAGACAAAACAATTACAAGTAGATAATGAACTGGATAGTCAGCAGCACAGACAGAGCCTCTAAATAGTAAATCCAAGGTAACTGTGCCCGTAACACCAAGGAGAGCAGGAGGAAGGAGAACCAGCAGTACTGACCTCATGTCCCATGTGCTGGAGTCCCCAGACCACTCTGGAAGAGGGGACAGCCCAGATCTAACCCTGAAGATGCTGTGGTTTGTGAGTCAGTGCTTTTCCAACTCCTCTTCTTTGTGACTTGTGCTGCAACTACCAAAATGTGAAAGAAACCTTAAACCCATTTCCAGTTCCTCAGTTCCAAATCACCAGCCTTTTTGGGATGGCTGCTCCTGCCCTTCCTGCTCTGCTGGAGACCTGACACTTGCTTTGCGGGGTGTGAACGATTGTACACCAAAACATCAGCTCTGAAGAAATAATTGCCCCAGGGAGCCCTGAGCCACAGTCGTGGGGAGAGGCAGATTAGAGGAATCAGTCTCATTTTCCACTGGAACAGCTGGGAGTGTTCAGGCACTGTGGGTGCCTGTCTCAGCTGAGAAAGGTTATGAGCAGCTGATAGAAAGGAATGTCTCAGACTGTTTCATCGCCTGCAACTGTCCAAGTGCTCCGTGTGCCGAGACACAGACACCCAGCAGGATGTTTGCTCTGCTCTTCCAGCCCTCTTTGGAGCAGGAAAAAAGAAAAAGAGAATGGAAAATCCACCCCTACCAGTGAGGCTGATGATGCCAACCATCCTTCACACAAGGAGGATGGTCTCCAACCCCAGCTAGTACTTGGGATCCTGGAGCCAGAGGCTGCAGGGGCTGCAGGCTGCAGGTCCTGATGGCCCAGGCTGAGGAGGAGGGTGTGGGTTGCTCACACGCACACTCAGCACGATCTCTGCAGGGTTGAGGAGATCCAGGCACCAACTCCCCCTCTGCTGCTCTGCTGTGCCCCACGGCAGGCAGGAGAACTCAGGGGAGCTCCAAGGGCCTCTGGGATGGGGGCCTGTGTGAGCAGAGCCTTCCGGGGAGCAAGAGATAATTATCTCCTTGGAAGAAACCCTGACGGCTTCTTAGAGAACAATACTTATCTTTCCATCTCTCCTGATGATCCCTTATCATTACCCAATCCTCCTGGGCTTTGCAGACATTAGCTAATCTTGTGATAAGAGATTAAGAGAAAAGCCAAGACACGTTCCCAGCCATTAATGGCAATTCCCCCAAAGCCTGGGTGTGTGACGCAGAGACCCCGAGATGCCTTACAGATGCCAGATGCAGGCAGAAACCTGATTATTCCCAGCTGACCTGCTGGGTACTTAGTCATGGTTGTTCAAGTTGTTTTAAGATGAGAAAAATATTATCATTAGCAGGAGCTGTGCTAGATGGCCTAGCAGTGATAGCTGGTGCTTTGATGATGCCCACGGAGAGGTAAACGTGCCAGAGGGTAACGCAGCATTCTGGGAACAATTCCTGCATGCAAAGCAGAGCCATCTCTAAAGGAAGGTCAGGCTTTTACTACACCTTGGGATAAACTACACTGAAACTGGTGTTTTTCTGACTGTTACTCCTCAATAAAAGAGCTGCAGTTAAGTGCATGCACCCACTGAAAACAGGAAGGAAATGCAGAGCTGCTCAGAGTGGAATACCTTGAGGAAAAGAATTCCTGGTTTAACTTGGAGAGGGAGTGATAGAAGGAATAGCAAAGGACAGTCAAACACAACCATGTGTGTCTTGTGAAGAGGCAGACACATGGAACACATTTCTGAATTGTGTTTATGTATGAAATGTTTGGAGATGTTGCTTTAGGCTGTGGGGTTTCTTCCCTGCTCTAAAAACCAGACCTTTGTGCATCCATGTAAGGAAAATTGCCTCAAGGATTCTTGATTTCAGCATCAGCTTCCTTGTAACAAGAGCAGTCTACCATATCTCCTACTGTGGTCAGAAAGCCATTGAGCAGCAAAATGTAGAATTCCACACCCTGGGATGTCACCCGAATCATTTTCTGGAGGTTGGTGACCAGGTTTCACAGTATGGCTCTCTGTCTTGGGAACCACCTTTGGGAAACTGCTCTACATCCAGAACTTGTTGCTCTAGACCAGCATAAATCCAGGATCCCCGTGACAGCTGCATTTTCCAGCACTTCAGTGCTGTGCACTCCTTCCTGCACACAAACAGCAAGTTCCATTAGCCCAAATTGCTTTTGCTTTCAAAAAGGAACATACCAAAGAAGAAAGAGCAAAAATAACATCTCTTGTCCAGGACAATACAATGTGTGTATTTTCTGGCTCCCCTTCTGCAATGGCAACAGTTTTTGAAGACAAAAATATCCCAGGAATGGTCTATGGTGCACAGAGCAACATTTGATACAAGGACCACAAACGAGCTGATGCCTTTGCTGCAGGATCAGAGGGCATTAGGGAGAACAACTTTCTGAGACACATCCTGCTCCACCGACGGCAAAAATAGCACAGAAAACCTCTCTCCTAGAATACATTTCATTCGGCATTAAATGTTATGGTTTCTGAGAGCTGCTCCCGTGCAAAACCAACACTGTTACTTATGAAACAATGCATCAAACCCACAGATGGGAATTGGCTCTCCTGGCAGTACAGCCAAAAAAAAAAATCCCCACTGTCTCTCTTTTCCCTCCTGTAACAAATGGCCTCTTTCCCCAGTCATCTGTGTAACATTTAATGATTAATGTCCTACGTGGCATGACACAGAGTCGTTTGCTTCCATTTAAGAAAGCTTAAAGCTCTTTGGAGACTGGATTCTACTTTCAGAGTTATCTGTCTACAGAGCAAACACATTTCAGATGTTCAGCCAGTTTCTTTAAAGAACAGGCTAAATGGAGGGTTACTAAGGATGATCTTAATGGACTTTGCTTAGTTTCTGATTGGCTTTCATCTGGTTTATTGTCTCTTCTTTAAATTTGCAAATGACTTGGACTGTAAGCAGAGCCTTGGACTGAATTTGGACAATCTGTGGGCAGCAAGGAGGGCTGTGCTGTTTAATGGACAAGGAACAGGCCTGGGATTCAGGATCCTGATGTGCATGAGAGCTTTTCCACTCCCAAATCTACTGCCTGTCACTTCTCTAGTTGTCTTACATCCATAAAAAGAGGGTAAAAATACAGTTCCCAGGAACCCCACTTAGAATAAGTAGAACCAACCTTTAGCCCTAGTCACATCCAGAAATCCACTTGCTCTTAAGTCCCCAAACCACTATTCACCCTCAGGACACAGGACACCCATACTCTGGGAGTTTGTATTTCTCATCTTTGCTGACAAGGAAAACCTAAACGAGTATTTTAGGTTAAAATTCTTAACTTTCAGCTAGTTCTGATGACCTTCAGCACCTGCCATTCCTTGGGCTCCTTGTCTTTCCCATACGGTGAGTAGCTGCCAATAGCACAGGTGAAACACCTGTAGGAGCCCTGGGCACAAGTTACTTCTGGGAAATACTAAGGATTATTCTGATTATTCTATTAGAATGACAGTAGGGGCAGAGTGACAAAGTCAGGGCACACACTGCCTGTTACAGTCGCTCTGTGGAGACCTGTGGTGAAGCAGAGCAAATGTACCAGCAAATTCCTTGGAGACTTCTGGATGTTATACAGAAAAGAAAAATAATGGAGGAGGCTGCCAGACTCTGGCTGGTTTTAAATGTAACAGTTCTGATTGCTTCAAAACATTTCTCTGGTTCAGGCTGGTATTTTCCCTTCCATGGGATGTTTTGAAACTTATACCTTTGTTTTGAAAGAGACCATAGCTCTTCCCCTTGGGATTCCCCACAGAGCAGAGGCTCCCGCGACAGTCCAAGGCCTTGTGCCAGCCCTGTGGAGCTCCCTGTGAGCCGGGAGCTCTCCTGAGCGAGGGAAGCTGGCAGGAGACATTTTCCAATCCTTTCAAGACCTTTGTAGGCTGCCAGAGTGAGGCAGAGGGGCCTTGGGGTAATGGAAACCCTGTCCCCAGAGAGGAAATGTGAACAGAATCCTGCCCTGTCTTGAGGCCCTGGGCTTTTAGGGGAGCAGGGTGACTTATTCTGTTTGTTCAGTTGCAGTTACAGAAATAGCTTAGTGAAAGAATAAAATAAAAGCAAAGACATTTCCCCTCACAGCTCCCTCTTTGTCTTGCAAGTCTTATTTGCTGACACAGAGGACTTGTGCTGATGTGAAATGCAGCTCCTTGAGGGGTAGAATGGCTCTGCTTTGGGTTATATGGGGACAGGGACAGAGCTCCTGGTCTGCACAGCACACCAGAACCTGCCTGGGCTGACCCTCACTTCCCCAGTGTTGTGTTGCTAATCCCACTGATTTCAGAGGGGTTTCTTCTGATCATCAACAGAGCATAAGAGCCCAGCCCATCTCCCATGACTGTGGCACATCCTAGAGCAGAGGCAGAATCACGCCCTGAACAAGAGCAGAATTAGACATTCCGAGGCTCTGTCTAAATGAAGGCTGCAGGATTTGCCCTCTTTGCCAACAATGGTGTAGGTTCTTTGGGTTTTTTTCCCCACTGCCTCTTGCCAGCTGGGAGAATAACACTTTGGCGAATCAATGATAAAATGGTTTAATGTAATAAACATGAATCTGTCAGACTCAAAGTGCCCTAAAATATTCCAGGCTGCAAATGCAGGACCAACAGTGAGCTTGTTGATACAGCCTCAAGCCAGAACTAATCAGACATAGACACCATTTGCCTTCAATAGAAATTATATTCAAGAGGGCTTTTTCCTGCTTGCAGGGAAAGATGGGAAACAAAACAGAGTGATGTGGCACACTGAAAGGAAAGAGTTCTCTCCCGTCAGGCAAAACATCACAGGGTTTCAATGTCTTGCAGGGAAAGAGGCTCCCTATTTGACTAGAGATCCTGCTGACTCAGCTCATAGCTGAGGATCTTCCCAGGAAACAAAAACATACAAATGAATAAAATAGACTTTTTTGTGTGCAGGGTTGTAAATAACAGGTAATGAAAGCAGAATCACAGCCAGCAGGCTGGGGCTGTAAAACCACACATGTTGGTGTTGCATCAGGACAAGAAAACAATCCTTTACCTCCCTTGATCTGGCACAGAGATAACATTAATTAGCCGTTCAAGTGGCCCCTCTGTTGCCCAGGAAGGCCAATGTCACTTGGTTCTGGAGTTATCTGCAGGGAGACTCAGAAAAGAACTGTCAGGAGTTCAGTGCAGATGCTTTCCAACCTCTTCTTACACTGGGTGTAAATTCAACCCAGCTCTGCTGACAGGAGAGTGGTGATTTACATGAGTGAAAATGAGAGCAAAATTCGTTGCAATTAGCCCTCCGAGATAGTTTGATCTGATCATTAGGCATGGGTAATTAGAAACACGTGAGCCTGTTGCCTCCCCACCCCCCACTCCAAGAGCTGTGCCCAAGTTAAGCAGAACTCTAACTTCAGCTCACCATTTTCACAACATTATTACTTCCCAGTTCTACTTCGCTGTGCTCCTGCCAGGATCCCTTTCCTCCCGCTCCAAGCAACACACACATTATGGCACTTTTCCTTTGAGGACTGTAGGTCCTGGGAGCATTAAACTCCAAGAACTGTTCTTACGAGATCAGCAGCTTTGCTTTGCAAGCTCAAGGACTTCAGAAAACTTGGAGTGGGTCCAGGTTCAAGGGAACTTAACAAAGACATGACAAGGGCTCCCTGGTGCTAGTGTAATAAATAATAATTAATAATAATTAATCACTTAATGACAAGGTTCCCTGATCAGTCATGATCACAATTTCATGGCTGCTATCGCCAAGCTGTGAGACATATGACAGGCTTGACCTTTCCTCCTCACCAGCTTTATGCCGTTATAATTTTGTTAAACCAAACCCTCAGCTTGTGTAAATCTGCACAGCTAGAGTGACTTCTGATTTATGCCAGTACAGGAAGGGAATCACATCCCCTACATATTTTACCAGCCTAACAACCTAACACATAGCAAGGCAAAGTCAGAGTAGGACTCTTTTCCTAAAACTGCTCTCTCTCACATGCTGAGAGGAAAATAAAATCAGCTTTCATGCTTCTAGGTATGATTACTTCAGGGTCAGGAAGGGGAAACTCATTCTGTCTCTCCTCCCATGCAGTTGGTATTCTCCTCCTTCGACATATCACATGGCAGCTGAATTAGTACTACGCTGCCTAATCACATCTGATCACCTCTGGAACATCAGATTTCAAGCAGTGTAAGAGGGGCTGCGCTTTTGTAGCTGCATCCCAATTCCTACACAACTTTCTATGGGAAAAAGAATACAAGAGAAACACTCCTTCCACCCCCAGAAGAGCTTTTAATATTCCTTTCTTCCTCCTCCTGTGGCTCTTTTCACTTTTCCAGAGGCTGCAGCGAACTGCCTCCCTGATTGAAGTGAACTCCCTCTTTAGGCTTTATCTCTTGTACAGACTTGAGATGTTCTGGCCCAGTGCTCTGCTGTGTGGGCACCCTCCCCACTCCTGATGTTCTTATTATCCTCATTGTCATTGGCCTGAGTCATTGTGGGCCCTTTTTGTTACACTCCCTGGAATGGCCTGTGATAGAGACACTTCCACATTATTATTGCTTTTGCAAAGTTCTTTTTATTTCTTCTACAGTCAAACAATAATCTAAGGAGCCATATTGGAGGTAACGTATTAGAAAGTGCCTGCTTTATTATCAGCACAATATGGTCCTGTAATCTGATAATGATAAAAATCTGCCCCTCTGCTTTGGCTCTTATCATTTAATTGGAGCGAAGGAGCACATTCGTTTGTTAATAATTTTATAATTGGTGCTATCTGCCGAGACCCATCAAAGGAACTGTGCACAACAACCACTTTCAGTACAAACCTTCTCCCTGATAAAATGAGCTTTATGGCATTTAAATATTCCTGTTATTGTTTGCAGTGCCCTCAGGGCACACAGGCCCCCTGAAGCACCTGAAGCTCGGCACTAACCCACCTCTGCGTGCTCCCCCAGCTCCCGGCCTACACACGGACCTGTGTGCTGTTACCCGGGGAGCTGGTGGCTTTTGCAATCCCTTCTGTTCTGGTTTGACTAGACATCCCAATATTTTGACAATGCAAGGATGTGTCTCTTCACACTTGTGTCTCCGTGTGCCTCCCAGCCCGACTCACCTGAGGCATCTCTGCTCTCGCTCCGCCATCTGCTCATGAGCAGAGACAGCTGGATCCGCACAGGGTGTGAAGGGAAGCACACGCCAAAGGGTTTGTTTCCCCCAGCAATGAAAACACTGAGGATGTGTCTACACTGACAGTCATGTAAGAGCCAAGTCTGTTCTTAAATTCAGAGCCACGCTGCTCCCACCGGGGCTTTGCCCCATCACCGAGCTCTGTAGAGGTGAGACCCAGCTGAGGCGTCACCTCTGTGCCAAGGCAAACAGTGGATTAGCCTGAGTTGCTGCAGCTCAATCCACCAAGTGCTGGCCTACGCTTGGCAGCTCTTCCCCACAGCATGGGCACTTTGGCTGCAGCTATAAATACAGCAAAGCAAAACAAACAGGCCACAGATTGCTCTTTTGCCTGAGGGTAAATAGCATGGCTTGGCCACTTGCCATATAGCTGAACTCTTCCTCTTTCTCCCCCACAGTCCTCATCATTGCTGCAGTCAGAGTGTCTTCTGGGATGAGGTGTCTATTAGGCAGGTGATCCTGCCCCTCTACTGAGTCCTGGTGAGGCCCACCTGGAGTGCTGTGTCCAGTTCTGGGCTCCTCAGGACAGGACAGACATGGAGCTCCTAGAGTGGGTCCAATGAGGCTTATGAAGATGATGAAGGGACTGGAGCATAATAAAATACTGGGGCTGATGCATTCACTTGACTCTATCTATAACCAGCCAAACTCATCAAATAAATGTGAGGTATAAATCCTGCATCAGCCACACAACTGTGGCACCTGGTCAGTGCCAGGCCTGGGTCTGCAGCAGAGCCTGCTCTGCTTGAGGAGGAGGAAATGATAGCAGAGGGATGGGTTTTGGAGCATCACACTGACTTTTAAGACAGCATCACTTCACCTCAAGTGTGGTTGCACGTCCTGCCCACTCCAATGTTTCACCGCTTTTTCTGAACCCCAAAGTTGTCCCTGTGACCAAATGACTCAGCAGCATGTCAAAAAACCCACCGGCCTCCCACACTGCAGCCTCACTTTACCAGGCAGAAGAACTTAGAAATCAGGGCTAATGCTTTTGAGAGGGGTCACCAACACCAGGCACTTGGATTTCTGCAAGGCCCCTTTTTGAAACACCCCCCCTTCACCTCCCAAAAGAGGAACAGCACAAGGCAGAGCTGAGGGCAGGATGTGCAAATCTTTGACAATGTGCCCTTTTCAGACTTATTTTAGGGCAAGATCTGATGCTGTGCTGTGGAAATACTGTAGGAATTTTCTGGTGCTTTCCAGGAATTCCTGGGTCTAAAAGCTTGCGAAGATTTCCCAGCTGGGAATTTACCCAGGCATGGGAATTTCCTGATTAAAAAGGGTTCCGTGCCCAGGATTTCCTGGAAGTCTCTGGAACCCCACAGTTCAGCAGCCTGTCATTAAAATTATTTGGACAAAAGCTGAGAGAAAGTTATCACAGGCTTCCCCACTGCCAGCTTCTTTCCAACACTCTGATCTGTTTATGCATCACACAGGAATTTTTTAAAAAGTAACAAAACTGATTAAATTTATATTTGACCTTGTCACATCTGGATAGGTCTATTCAGGTATCAATCAAAGGGAGAGCAAAAAAGCCCCCCTCGATCTTTAGTAACTCTTTGCAACAGCTCTGCATCTGCCATCTGTGTGTGCATGGATGGCAGAATGAAGGGAAAAGAGGAAAAGCCCCACAAGCTTTGTCTGCCAGATGCTGAGGCTGACATGGTCTGGAGGGGACATCAGGAACGTTGTGCTGGGGCTGGTTTGGGACCTGCCACACAGTTCAGGTCCCCAGACCAGATCTGCCCCAGGCACGGAGATGTCCCCCCGACCCTGCTCAGCTCCTTGGGGCTAGGACAGCTGTGGGTGCAGGTCCTTTCCTGGAGCCCTCTGCCCTGTCCCCAGGTGAAATAGGGAGGGGAACTCTGAGCCACCTGTGCTAGAAAGCCCCAAGCAAGGTCTTGGCCAGGGAAATCACAGCCCAGGAACCATTCAGGCCCAAATGGCTGGTCATGTCCCTCTTCCACCTTCACATCCCTCAGCCCTGTCAGGGGACTTAGCCTTTTTATATCCCAGAATAAGCACTGGTTTGACATGAGCAGTGATGATCGTTTGATATAGCAAAGGTGAGAGACTAATTAAAACCCAGAGCTTTATGATTTCATTCGGCTCCTGCAAGATCTGGCTGTCTAAAGGTATATTTATGTGAGTTTTAAGTGTTTTATGCAAATTCTACTGCTTGTGAAAGGCAGTGGATTCCCCAGCATGGAGAATAAAGTGCTCTGTTTATTCACAGGGCTGTCACAAGCAGCAGAGGGTCTGGCTCAAGCTCTGGGAATTCTCAAGGGTTCAGCTGGGCTGTTCAAGGTGCTGCTGTTTTGACATCTATTTCCATCCCTATCAATGCACTGCAACTACACGCAGAGACCAAACAAGGACCCTGGAACTCACATGCTTTTAGCCAAAGCAGCTGAAAAACTTATTGTTCCCACCTACAGGGTCTGTAAGCTCTTTGCCAGGAACCCTCAAAGCTGGTAAAGCGCATGATGAGATGCCCTGTGTGGAGTCACTGAGCTGTGCCTGTACCAAAGGTTTCCAATGGCTTTACTGAATCAATCAAAAGCCTGATTGAAAATAAAACTAAGTCCCAGACTTTGCAGTTTCACCTTCTGTCTCAGTGATGTGACAATAATGGGGGATGACACAGTGGTGCCTGGAAAGAAGAAGAGAGGTTGTGCGCAAGGTAACAGCTTTGGAACAGAGAGGATCTGTACAGCTGTCCCAGGGGTCCAGACCAAACTGAGCTAGATTTCCTCACTCCCAAACCGCTGTACTTGGCTTTGGTGCCTGAAGGGACAGCCCCAGCTCCTGTCCTTGGCTGCCCCAGCACTGTAGAGAGCTTGGTGATGTGTTAAGAGCCTTCTCGCTCCACTGTGGCCCTGAACGCACTCACAGTGGCCTGCAGTGCCCTTGGCCAGAACCTGCGGTATGGGGGACAGGCAGGGACATCTCCCCTTCTGACCCAGTAGCAGGGAACTCCTTAACAATTCGATAGGGACTTGTGATAAATCAGTCATTCTGCACCTCCTGGAGCAGAGCCCAAATGTCCAACCACCCTTGTCTCCCAGTGCTGGATCAAAATCTGAGCCCTGCCCACCAAAGCCCCCAAAAGTCCAAGACAAATGGAGAAGAAATAACCCAAAAACTCTAAGCACCACCTAGTCAATACTCCTGTTTCCTTCCTTTAAAAATAGGCACAAATTTCCTTTCCTCCCCACTTCCCAGGGCAGTTCAGACAATTAATTACTGTTGGATACATGTTTGGGCCTGACACACTTTATAAACAGTTAGTATTAATCAGATTGGGATTGATCAACTCCAGCTCAATGCAGCCCTTGTCAGCTGCTGCCACACCGCAGTGCTCATTGCCAGTGCTGGGCTACCTGACAGAGCTGTCTCTGAGCCCAGGACCAACCACTGGGACAGTGAACCACTGCCCCTTAGACCACAGCAGCATTTCCCTACTCCCGCACACCACAGGATATTCACAAACCCATGGGAAGTACATCTCTGAGCAGAAAAACAGGAGGGGACAGGATTTGCATGGAATATCCCACGTGAGGCAGCAGTGAATGTCCATGTCACCAGCCTGAGTCCATGCCTGGCATTCAGCACTGCTCTCCATGCCAAATTTTGTCCAGTTTTGCCTGGTCACCATCGCTTCCCATCTGTATCACAGCCTGCAGCCTGCCCTTTGCCTTTCCTTTTCTGCGCTCTGCTTAAACCCTGGGATCAAGAAACAGCAGCACTGGATGGATCACAAATAAATGTGGAGACTGCAGTCAAGCACTGGCCAGAGCTGACCCCAGGCTGGGATAAGCGTTGTCCTGTTGCTCACCTCCTGCTCTTTGCTGTTCGACACATGGTGTCCATCAGCCTCCAACTGCATCCCCCCAGCGTGGGCAGCAGGTTGAGGGAGGGGGGGATTGTCCCCCTCTGCTCCTCTCAGGTGATCCACCTGGATCACTGCATCCAGCTCTAGGGTCCCCAGCACAAGAAGGACATGCACCTCTCGGAGCGAATCCAGAGGAACACCCAGAGATTATTAGAGGGTTGGAACACCTCTACTATGAGGAAAGGCTGAGAGAATTTGGATTGTTGGGACTGGAGAAGAGAAGCTTCTGAGTGACTTAATTGTGACCTACCAGTATCGAAGGAAACCCACAAGAAACAGAGAGAGACTATTTACAAGGGCCTGGAGTGACAGAACAAGGGGGAATGGCTTCAAACTGACAGAGAGTAGGTTTAAATTGGATATTAGGAAGAAATTCCTACCTGTCAAAGTGCTGACGCCCTGGCGCAGGTTGCACAGAGAAGCTTGACTGCCGCATCCCTGGAAGTGTCCAAGGCCAGGTTGGACGGGGCTTGGAGCACCCTGGGATAGTGGAAGGTGTCCCTGCCCATGGCAGGGGTGGCACTGGATGAGCTTTAAGGTCCCTTCCAACCCAAATCATTCTGGGACTCTGCAATAACTTCCATGTCAATAAAAGCTGCTTTTCTGACTGCAAGATCTCTGCTAAGTGTGGCTTTGGGGATCGGAGGAGCTGTTCACCAGGGCCTGCACGTCTTGTTTGCCCCTCGAGTGAAGTAACACAACAGGCTCCTCTGAGAGGCAGCTCTACAACTGTTTTGCATTTTGAGGATACAGTGAAGAATCCCCCATTTGGGACACAGGGGTGTGATCTCATGTGCCACGTGTGTGAGCAGCGAGCACTCCAGGGAGCAGCTCGTTTTCCATCACATCAAGCAGTTCACAACAGTGCTCTGAATCATGGCTCCCTCTGCAATGAAGGGTGGCAGGACCAGCCCCTCAGAGGGTGAATGAACTTACCCCAAGGTCAGTTTTTGGGGTGGAGGGACCTTCACTGGCTGCTCTTCACCTGTGCTAGAGGGACCTCGATGGGATGCTTTGCTTGCAGAGGACTGATGTCATTTTATCCTGTTTTCTGTCTGGGTAAAAAAACCTTTGCTTGCCAGTTCTGTTGTACAGTTCCTATTGCTTCAAGCTAGAAATAGGAAAAAGTAAAACCGTGTGAGATGCCAGACTGGTGAGGGAGGAACTGAGACCTATTTACCCCACTTTCCCCTGCAATAACACAGAACAAGCTGACTTTCCCTGGCTATAGATAGACCAAGGCATGTCCTATATCCTGCCTGCAGAGCCAAGTGATGCTGGCTCAGCATTAGCCTGGCCATCCTCCAAAATTGGATTTCCAATTAATAGCGTCGACTCATCACAGAGAAGTGGGAGCTCAGGTCTTAGTTGAAGGTCAAGGAGCTTCAGGCAGCACGGGGCAGATTTATACACCACCCAACTGCCAGATCACCTGTGGCACACAGGGAGCGGCCAGGAGCCTTTTACCCAGGTGGATGGAGGTTTTTAGATGAGCTCAAGGTGGCTGATCCTAAGCCCAGTAGCACTGCAGGGAGTGGGAGAGGGAAAAAGACACAGAGAGCTTTACCCCCACACTGGAAGCCACTGGGATGAAAGAGCATTTTCACCCTCAGCTAACAAAAGCACAAAAACCACCTGGACTGGGGGTGAAAAGAGCCTTAGTAGTATTTAGGTAATCTCAAGGAGGTGCGGCTCATTCCAAGCCTTCCCTCTCTCCATGCTAAAGGATTGAGACCAGCCAGATGTGCTCAGGCTGTTCCCCGCTTCTGGTGAGGAAACAGGGCCACAGCACAAACATCACCTTACAGCCACCATTTGCATTTGGAAGCAATTCCTGTTCTCCTGCTTGGGCAAAGGTTCAAGATTTGAGGTTGGAGGAGAGAAGGGGGAGGAGAAGATATTTTATTTATAACGGCACATTCATTTGATTAAGAGCTGTTTCTGAAAGATTTGCCTGAAACAATACGAAGGGAAGGGGTGGGGCAGTGGGGGAGAGAACTCACACACCACCGTTTAATCCAAGCAGCACTGCAGAGGGTTGGGAAAGGCTGGCGCTCTCCACACAGCGCCTTCAGAAGCAGCTGAGCAGAGCTCATTCCCAGCTAAAGGAGACAGCAGTTCCTGGAAGATGCTCTCTTTCCACACACCCTTGGAGTAAGGAGTCTGTTCTGGACAGATGGGATCCCGATCAGCTGAAAAAGGTTTAAATTTCCAAGGAAAGGACCAAAAATTCTTCTGCTGAGGGTCACCAGACCACCTCCTCCTCTCCACAAGCATGCTGTGGCCTGGCAGGACAGTATAATCCTCTTATCAGCATTTCTCTGTCATAAATTCACACACACAAAAATCAATTAACCACCAGTGTTGTTGATTATGAATCAACTATTTACATAATTAATTACTATATATTTAATAAATGGTATGCAGGAAAGGAAGCTGGCAAAATATAGCCATTCTTTTGGTGCCATCAATTATTTGGAAGGGAAGGCAATTATACTAAATCTTTCTTCCACCTAGCTCTCTTGTCAAGGGAAATTCCTCCCCCTCCTTCAGCCAATTCAGAGCCTGGAACTGGGCCTCCAACACCACATTACTAAATTGCTTAAGCAGCATTTTAAATAACAAAAAGGGATATCATTTAATTTTTCTGAAACATGAAAATCAATAAGCTGTCCTTCAGCTGCCCTGAGTGATTGGTCAGGGCTGTCTCTCTCTGAGCTAATTCAATTTTCAGTCTTATTTGGAGGAATCAAAGTTTCAAAAAATAATCAGGCTGATCTTATGGGCCCAGCTGGGGCTTCAGTGAGGAATTCCTTTCATTGAATTAGGTCTCCTGTCCTTTTGGAAAGGAGATGCATTCCTGTCATTATTCAGAGACAGACCCTGATCAATAATCCTTACTGGTATTTATGGCTGCTCTGTGGGTTACAGCTCCTTGCATGTACCTGTTCAGCCACGTGGGAACCAGTGACTGGATGGGGAGCCCCTTGACTTCATGGGCAAGGATCTCTCCAGGTGTGGATGCCCCAAAAGTGTCAATAGATGGTTTCTCCCTGGAAATTTTTGACCTCTGAGTGCATGGGAGGGGAGAGCTCACAATGCTGAGCACCTTTCATCAAGGGCAAGAGTCCAGCCAAGGAACCTGGCTGGGTAAGGGTCTTGCAAGCAAGGGAGGCTGGCCCTGGGTGGGAGGAGAACCAGCAGCTGGGGGAGGGACTGCATCCTGCTTTGCTGAGGGCTCTGTAGGCGATTTCCAGCAGGATGCTGAGACTGCAAAGATGCCTCCTCCTTAATGCAGCTGTGTAGATGAAGTCCCCAAGCACTGCCCATCTGCAGAGGGTTTCAGCTACATGCCCAGCAGAGCTTCAGTGCAGCCAGCAACTTGTCCCATATTGGAGGATACCAGATCACGCAGAACTTGGCCACAAGGAGTTCATACTCAGCCGTGTTCTCTCTTCAGACGGGAGGGAGAGAGGCATTGATAGTGTTTGCAACAATTGTCCTCATCAATGAGGTGGTGAACTGTCTTTGGGGCCTTGGTTCTGGTGTTTTTCAGCCCACTAATTCAGGGGTTTGTATGTTTATAAATAAAGTTTGCCTGTCAGTGTGGTTTTGGCTGAGCACAGCTTTGGGCTTTCTGTATGAGAACAAGCTGCCGGTTTTTCTTTGTGACCCCTGATCCCTCCAGGAGCTGACAAGAAATCCGTGGCAGCATAGGAGGGTTCCCACGCTTCTGTGAGTCCTGCCAGGTCCTGCAAACCTACTACCACAGTGGTGAGTGATGCAGCAGCAATTTCCTCCCAAAGTAATTGTTCATCCCTATCCCACACCAGAATACCCCCAGCGCAGAAGTGACTCCGTTCTGAGCAGAGTGTGAGCTCCAGCAGCACAAGGGGCTGCCCAAATGCTCCTTCACTCCAGAAAGCTCATGTCACCTGCAAAGGCACTGAGCTGGGAGCTGGGACAGCACAGGTAGAGACAGACCATCCGAAGAGCCTTCTTGGTTTTGAGAGCAGTCCAGCCACAGCCTCTTCCCTGTAAAGCTGGTCAAGGTCACCTGTCCTCTACAGACTGTTCTCACCTCTGAGCTGGTAATTGCCTCTTGCCCTGTGCCTGTGGAGCACCTTGCACAGTTCTAAATGCTGCTGTACTATCAAAGATTCATCCTCCGTCTTGGAAAAATCCAGTGAGCAAAGGAAAACTCCGAAATCCTTCCACTCTCCACAGCCAGCAGATTTTAAGAGCAAAACAGGAATTCAGAGCAAATGTCCCTCCAGCCGAGCAGCCTATCTCCATGAGTGGCCAGCAGAGGATGCTTAGGGAAAGAATAAGAAACAAGTACAGCATGAATTTATACCTTCCCAGCAGTCATTGAAATGAAGGCTGAGCCAGCCCTTGCATTTGGAACATCCTTTCTAATAGTAATGCTCCAGGAATTTTTCTGATGCGGAACTAGCATCTGCATGCCCTTCCTCCTGTTTGAGGAGTCCATCTCCCTCCCCCTGGGACTGGTGCAAGGGCCCGGATATGCCAGTAATGGGGGTTGCATCCATATCAGAGCAGGGAAGACAGAAAACAGGTCCTTTCTTTACAACAGCTTATAAGATTCAGTGGGAAACGATCACTCATTAGAGATTTCACAGGAAAATGAAGCAGAAGTATAAATCTGCTCTGCAAATCTTGACGTCAGCTCCAGCATTAGGTCATCCAGCACAGAGGGAGATCCCTGTTCAATTCACTGAGATTATAGACTCATCCATCAGAATCCTACTAGTTTCATCTCATTACAGTCATCCACCCCAGAGCATAAAAGATGCTGTAGCCATTACTTGGATGACTGGCACTGCCCCATTTTACAGATAAACTGGGATAGAAGAGAAAGTTAAGGTGACCTCCCCAAGGGCAGAAGCTGAGAACAGAAGAGTGGTTGCCACTTCCTCGTTGCTATACCCACACAAGAGATTTCCCCTCCGCACACGCACGTCTGTGTGTTTTCCAGTGTGTGTACATGGAGCTCAGTCATAACAGAGCAAATTTGAACATCCTCTGAACCACCATAAAAACACTTGGTTTGAAACATTTTCTCCATCTTTCAAGATTATTGCAGCATCTGTTGATCACGTTAAGTTGTAAGTGTGCTGTCTCCATGGAGACTGCAGAGTCTCCCTGGGTTTCCAGTTACTGTATGTGGTTTCAACTGCAAGCAGAGTCACCCAATGAGTCAATTGCTATTCCGTGTAATGAAAGGGAAGGATGTCACTGGGCTGATTGTTGGACGTGCTGGATAATGAAGCTGGATTTATCACTGCTCTTTCTTAAAGGGACATTGGTATGGAAGCGACACCTCAAACGGGGATTTGTGTGAGATTTTGTTACATGACACTCCTTAAAAGCAGCAGACATCTTTCTTCCTTGAAAAGCTCTCCATTCATCCATAGGGAAGCTGCCCCCATGAATTTGCACAATAACCACGAAATAACCAGAAGCTCTCTTGCAAAACAAGCAGCAACAGATAAAAGCCACTCTTGAAGGGAAAAAGACCACTGTTGAAATCCCTTTTGCTTTTAATCAGCTGGAGGGCCCCTTGCAAGAAAGGTAAGAAGAGTATTTTTTGTAATGGATCAGGGCTGAATTGAAAAGCATTCAGCCAGCACGCAAAGTGACACCAGTAATGAGGAAGCTCAGTTAATTTGGCTCACAGACTTCATTCTGTCAAATGATTGGAAGCCCTGGAATTCTGTCTTTTAACTGTGCATTTGCTTTTAGTTCTTGTAAAGGGAAAAAACCCACCCATCATAACATCTCAGCTCAAATCCTACAGGAGGCAAATTAGACACCAAAGCAAGCAATGACAAGAAATGAACCACCTCCCATTGCAGACACATTAAAAATAAGAAATTCCAAAGAATCTCTTTTTTTTCCTGTTCTCCTAAGCTAAGAAGGAAACAGAAGCTGACCAGTCTTCACAGCCTTTGCACAGAGAGGCTTGATTCAAGAACCTTCCTGCAGGAACAGGAGAATCTGTGCTGATGAAGGAGGAATATTGTGTGCACGACCCTGGTTCCTCCCCGTGATCACGTTCCCATGTTCTCATCAGGCTGAGAGGTCCTGCCCTTGAATTCTTGAGGGACTGAGGAGGACTGAGCTGCAACCACACTCTCAGTCATACCAGCGTTCCATGCTTTCCCCCTTCCTTACACCCTGACACTTCTCTTCCCAAAGCACCATCACAGCACCACTTGCCCGAGGAAGAGGGGCCCTTTAAGGGGCACTGAGCTTCACTGTGGTCACAGGCTTTGCACAGGCAGAACAAACCCCAGAGATGATTGAGTGTGGCATCCCAAAAGGAGGGGAGGGAACACAAATAAACAAACTGCTCTGCTCTAAATGAAAGAGCTGCTGGATTTAATGTGACAGGGCCTGGGATGCTTCATTTGACACAGACTGGCAGCAGTCTGGTGATTGGCAAGAGCTCGGAATAATGGCTCTCTGGACTGTCATAACATCGCAGGATCATCTGCAGAGCAGCCCAGCCAGCCTCGAGCAAAGTGTGGGATCTGCTGGGCTGTGGTTAAAAATGAAATAAGCTCAGTGGCTCAGGACTCTTCATTGCCAGGTCCTGGAAGGAGGCAACCTGCAGGATTGAGGATCACACACACCTGGTTGAGTTTTGAGTGCTGTCTGTGTGTGGAAAGAGCAGCTCCCAGGCTGCTCAGAAATGAACATTTCTTGCTTCACACGTTTCTCCATGAACAAAAAGCCTTAAAGAAGGTAAGAAGGAGACAAGTTTAAGTGAACAGCCCTCAGTAAAACACTGCAGAGCACTGACTTCTTTTGCACGTGTATTGGCAGCCCTGAAGTGCAGCACCACTCTAATTCCAGGATCTGTCACCACCAGCTGAGTGAACCTCCAGCCTGGTGTCCAACTGCCCAGGAAGGTCCTGGAGAAAGGTGAAGGCTTCAACACTGGACACAGAGCCGGTCCAAGCCTTCTCAGTGCTGGAGGAAGGATTCAAAATTATTTTTAGAACAGGAGCAAGAGAAAAGAGACGAGTGAATTCCCAGGCATGGGCTCTCTTGGACACTACTACCACCACTGGCAAAAGTCTTAAATACACCATGAGCTGTGCCTTTCAACAAAACAGGGGAGCAGGACCATGGCAAAGAGAAATCTTTGTCCAAACGCCACTATTCAAACCTAGCAATACCCCAATGATCTTATAAGACTTGGAGGCAGGCCAGAGATTTCTCTGGAAATAGCAGACTTGCTGCCTTCTAAAACACTCCACTATCAGAAGGCTCCAAATAGCTTAAATTACTATAAAAAATTCCAGCCTTACAGAGTTCTGGAGTGCAGTGCAGTGCTGATGCTGTTACACCAAGGCTGAAAGGCTCCTAAAGGGAGGGTGCAAATGCACCTTCAGAGACTTGGGTCCATTGTACCAGCAATAACACAGTTATTAGGACCAGGGAAAGGATCATCTGCCTGTGCTGGGCACTGCTGAGACTGTACCTCGGATCCTGGGTTCAGTTTTGGGCCCCTCATGCCAAGAAAGAAAGACACTGACAGGCTGAAGCGTGTCCAGGGAAGGGAATGGGGCTGGGGAAGGGTCTGGAGCACCAGGAGCAGTTGAGAGAGCTGGAGGGGCTCAGCCTGGAGAAAAAGAGGCTCAGAGGGGCCCTTCTGGCTCTGCACAACTCCCTGACAGGAGGGGGCAGCTAGGGGAAGTCGGGCTCTGCTTCCAGAGAATAAGGGACAGCATGAGAGAAAATGGCCTCAAGTTGTACCAGGGGAGGTTTACATTGACTATTAAGGAAAATTTCTTCACTCAAAAGGTTGTCAAGCCTTGACACAGGCTGCCCAGAGCAGTGGTAGAGTCACCATCCCTGGAAGGATTTAAAAGGTGTGCAGATGTGGCACTTGTGGACATGGGTTAGTGATTGCCTTGGAAATGGGCTTGATGATCTTGGAGACCTTTTCCAACCCAAAGAAGTCTGTGGTTCCATTCCTGGAGCTCACATGCAGATTACACTCTCCTCTGCCTGTATGCAAAATGCCTTCCCTTCTCCCCCCTAAACTCCACTGCATTTACTAAGCTAAATTCATGGTGGGGAGGGTGATGCTGGCACTATTTTGAGCCTGGGTACAGCCTCCTGCTCCAGTGCTGGAGCTTCAGCTCTGCTGGGGTGTTACTTTTCCTTTTGCTCTTGGCTCTGACGGCAGAGCAGCTGTTTGGGTGGGAAAGCACTTGTGTGTGAGCAGTGGTGTGGCTCAGTTGGTGCCCAAGCTGTATTTATGGTTTTCAAGGCTCAAAGCTGGCACTGTCTGCCTGAACAGGCTGGTTTACAAAGCTGTGTCTGGTTCCAGAACCACACTCAGTTTGCAGTGGTGGAACAGGATATTTCAAAACAAGCCAGGCACTGACTTCAATCTAGGTTAATCCATGCAGCTCCTGCTTGTGTGTTTTGGAATATTCACAGTCCCCACAGCTGCAATGCAGTGCAGCAGCTGCGAATCCTTCCTGTGTACCACTCTTGTACAAGAAAGAAAATAATCAGATTCTTTTGCATTTTGATAACCTGTGGCTACACCAGCCCCAAACCTTGCTCAAATCAGAAGGGGAAAAAAATGCGCTGAGGTCCAACACATGAAGCAGATGACCCAGTAGGCTGTGTCCTTTCTCTGCGAGATGCCATCATTTCCTCTGACCAAAGTCTTCCAAGTCAATGGGTGTTAAGAGCACTAGGAAAAACATTACTTAAAGATAAATAATCTTTTTTTAAAAGGGCAGCTGGTGAAACCTACAACCCCAGTTGCTAAAATCAGCATCATCTGTTATTTCCCATACCGTTGCAAAATGTTCCATTTTATCTGAGCTAAAAACAGCTTTTCTCTGCTGGAAACATGCAAATATCATTCCTTCATAAAGAAGCCACCAGATGGGAACTTAATAACTGTAGACTCTAATTCGCGTTGCCTGGAGTTGCAAAACCCACCAAACTTTGAAAATTCTTGTTTATACCCTGCTTATTCAATGGTTTAAATATGTTTCCATGCACAGGCATCTGGCCCACAGCCAAGCTGTGTTAATACCAGGGCTATTTCTCCATGCAGGACACAAGCTGAAGTGACTGGTGCTGGTTCTGGCTCTCCTTGGGTCTTTCTCCAAAAAGGGAGATTTGCATGGGGTAATTGCTCTGAGGGTGAGTTGGTGGGAGTACATCAGCTCTGCCAAAGCTGCCCTTTTTCTCTGTGCTTGTTATTTTACTCACTGTTCATTTTTTTAACATAAAGTCTGTTCCCCCCACATCAAAATGTCTGTGAAGTGAAGCAGACATTTTTCTGCTCTTGCAAAAGTTGTGGGAGAGAAAATTTTATGGGAGTTTTATGGATGCCTAAATGGCTCTGCTGTAGGAGAGAAAGAAAAAGTGCACAGGAAGGAGATGGACAGCAAAGCACAAAGCAAGAGTGATATCCCTCTGTGCTCTAAAACATAAGCAGAGGAATACAGAACCCAGAAACAGCAAAAGAAATAAATTCTTCATGGATCCATTTATAAACCAGAACAAGCATTTGCAGTGCAGGGAATAAAAGCAGGCACTGACAGGGCAGCTTTCACATTAACTCTAACCATCCTCCAGCACTCCTGCAGAGCATTCTGGTGAGGACTGGGCTTGGCTTTGCGTGCCAGCAGCTTTCAACAGCTCCCTACAAGGCCTGATTTACCTTCCTCCCCGGTGCTTGGCCACTGAAGCCTCATCTTTGCCCCATGGCACCCTCTGGGCAGGGACAAGCTCCTGCATGCACATTCACAATTCAGCATAGACCCCTACAGGGGTCCACCATTGATTTTGGCTTCCAGGAACATGCTCAGCATGGTCAGCCAGGTAAGGTGACTTTCCCTCCCACCAGGACTCACCTGCCTCCACAGCTGATATCCAAACCCACACTGGTTTAACAGCTGGCACCTACACCACACCAGCATGTTGGCATGTCAGCCTGCCACTGCTGTCTCCTGATCAGGTGTCTGACATCTCCTAGCTCTCAGGAGTCCTGATTTGTATGTCCAGGTGCAAATTCAATCATTTTAATTTGTAACATTAGCTTTTGCTGGGTGAAAGTGAGCAACGCTGTTGGATGTTTGAGATTCATCTTGCAGGAATATCTACTGTTAGCTGAAACACCCATGTCCCCTACTCAATGCCTTTGCAGGGCTCCATCATGTCCAGAAGGGTTAAACACCTCCATGTTCACACATTCACCTCTGCTCAGCACATTGCTCACACTGACAACTAGACAACCCCCAGCTGTCACCTATTTAGCATCAGTGGCCCCAGTACACACACTAACAGCATCGAGTCCACTCTCTTTGCATTTCACATTATGTGTCTGTGATCAAGTTCCTGTAAAGTACAGGATCAGCTTCACATGTACAGGAACCTCTTGGATTCAGTTAAGGCCCAGGTTACAGCCTCTGGTTTAAGTATCACAGAATATTCTGAGTTGGAAGGGATCCACACGGGTCATCCAGTCCAACTCTTAAGCAAATAGTCCATACTGGGATTGAACCTGCAACCTGGACATTATTAGCATCAGCTGCTAATTAGCATCAGGGTCTGAGTTATAGTCCTCTGAAAGGTCTCTATTTTACTGTGTCTAAAAGGCTCCATCATACTGGTGCATCTGTTCCTGAGTACATTAACATTAAAGGCTGTTGCTGAACACAACCCACCAGAGAGGGCTGCTGAAGTGTGGAAGAGCCTTCTTCCAGTTCAGATCCAGCCCAGGCTGGGAATAACTAAGGGGTGAAACAAGACTGTGAGCTCATCCCATTTCCTAATGGGAAGCTGGCCACAAAGCAGGGCTGCCACCAGTACCACTTGCTGTCTGCTCAGAGAGCCCAGCTGGGCAGGGCTCCTCTCCCGCTCTGGGGGCAACAAACCTGCCAACACTGGCACTGGGATTGGCTCCTGCTGTGCCATAAAACAGGGCTGGTCAGGGGGTTAAATGGGGCTCTTTCCAGAACTGGCAGCATCTGCACAGGAGAAAATAGTTTCTGTAATTGCAAATACTGGGCTGAAAGCTGAGAGCTCAGAGCACGTGGCTCCTCTTTCCTCCCACCAGTAACACTCCTGCTGCAGCAACATCATTCTCCTGTTGTATTCCTACACGGGAATCTTCCAGTCTCTATGGTTATTTTACTCTCGTGAAAGATAAGCACAGGGGAAGGAACACATAAATTCAGGTTCTCAATCCATACCCAAAGACAAATCCAGCTATTAAAAGGAGGCTCATCGTCCCTCCAACACTGAAGTGGAAGCTCAGGAGGAATGAGAGAAACCCACAACTTTTCTTGGAAAATATGTACCTCAACCACCCACTTACCTCAAGCATGTAATGAGAAGTTAAGACCCGTTCTTCAGAGATGAATCCAGGAGGGGAGGCTTGAGATCTCACCTGGGCAGTAAATGATAATTAAAACCTGCTAAATCTACCATCATTTTTTTTCTCTGGGTTTACAAAGAGGAAAGGAGAGGGAAGCTGTGAAGGAGGGAGGCATTTTATTCTTGCATCTAACCTGTTTTCCAGATGAGTTTTTCAATGATCAGATTCAATCTACTGTAAAAACTTCCCAGGGAGAGAAACCCTCAGCGCATGAACCAAAAATGTAATGATCTGGGAAATGTATTCCTCTTTAGGGGGAAGAACACTGGTTTCACCTTTGTGCTCCCACTTTTATTGTTCACAAACTATGAAGATTTCTTTGCCACAGTATGGAGAGGCACAGTGACAGAGCTGTGACACTGAGCCAGCCACAGGCATGAGGAGATCAGGTTTGTGTCAAACACACTCCCCTTGGAGGGGCTGCCAAACTGCATCAGATCCAATGTCTGTCTGCTCATTCTCCTCCCCACATTAAGTACTGTCCTGGACTCTACCAGAAAGAGACTGGACTAAATGTGTGGTTTAATAAACCTGCAGCAAAATTTATCATCATATTTTAACATATTTTTGCCACCTGTAGCAGTGCAGTGCCCACGCCTTTGGTGACTTTTGTTAAGTGCCTGGCCTCAGTGGCTTCCTGTGGCAATGAGTTTCACTGTAATTATGTCGTACATTAAAAAACACTTTTTTAATCAGTTCATGCAGTTCTGGCTACATCTGTGCTTCCAACTTCTGCTAAAAGGTCTGGTCCCTAATCGATGCTGCTGTGCCACCAAGAATCCCCTTGTGACCATTAGCAGAGCACTTCCCCAGGATCAGCAGGGCTCAGCACAGAGGGGACTGGTGCCATGGAGGTCCAGTCTGTGCAAAGCCCCAGGGAATGCGATTTTTCACTGGATTACTGCTGAAGCTGCAGTGAGTAGGCTCACAAGTCAGAGCTCCCGATTTCACAGGAGCTCTAGAAGCAGTGGCTGTTCATCCCCCATGCCCTGGACCTCTGCTGTACTAAAACAAACAGAGTGTGAATTGCTACCAGCTCAGACCAGGAGGATTTTACAGGCACGTGAGCAGCCATGCAAGTTGATGAGTAACAGAGAAGGAGGTCTCATAGTCCAGCCAGTCCCTGGGGCAACTGTTGGTGCTCAAAAGGAAACCACATGATCATGTTTGTCAGTTTTAAACATTGCTCAAAAAATGAGTTCTTCAAAACTTTACAACTTGGTCATAGAAAGAACCTTTATAATCACAGGTGCAACATGACTTAACATGAGAAAAAATTATCAGATCAGCTGAGGTCACCACCAGAGCCAGGCAGAACAGGCAGCTACAGAGAACTGTCACACTCGTTGCATTCCATGTTTTCTGCAGGACAGCGTAAGGCAGCAGGGAGGAATCTTTAGCCTCCACCCTGAACATTTGAAAACGCACAGGGCACAGGCAGGTAGGGAGGTGAGGGATTTTCACACTATGCCCAGTAAGACCTTTGATTCTGCACCTGCTGATACATAGTCCCTATTGCTCTTTGATTACCTGGTCCCAGTGTTCATCACTTGACCTCAGAGGGGATTGCAGACTGCAGCCCAGCCCACGACCACCCAAACACAGCCAGGACTTAGGGAGAACCTGTGCCATTCCAAGAGGGTGGCATGCTTGGAACTGGGGCTCCCGAGCTGAATCCCATTTTGCCTCAGTGCTCTCCCCAGGACAGAACTGACCCACTTCATAAACAACACTCTCTTCCTTCAGCATCCAAATGCTGCTGTATCATTTAGCACTATCCATGGACTAATTTTCTCCCTCAGGGACAGTAGATTAGATCCCACAATTTCTCTCTCCCCCTGAGTTTTCAAAAGGTCTTTCAAGCGTAATAAACTCAGGTATTTATATATCAATCTACGTTACCTGAGGCACATATTACAGAAGCCCGGGTCACAGCAACATCATTACAATGAGTTTTAAAGAGAGCAATGGGAATAAGAGAGATAAATAATTCTCTCTGTGGTGCCCTTTCTATTTGTATGCTGAAGCTTAGAGCAGCTCCCTGCCTTGGACACACCTTCTGAAATACAGTATTTCACACCAGAGCTGAAAAAAAATCAAGGTAAGCAGGAATCAATCCTCCAGAGCTAAGCAAACAGCTTTTTCCCCTTTAAATTACAGGCACTTACACATCACCTTGGCTCCTGTCTTCTGCTGCTTCCTCCCACTTTTTAATCCCTTGAAGCTGTTGCACACCTGCAGTCACTGCTTTTCAGAGCATTTATGTTGCATTTTTACACTGCCAGGGACATTACAATGTGAGAAAAAGAGGTCATGGCTTGGCTGCCTTGGGGAGCAGCATCAGCCCCTCTCCATGGCATTGGGGCAGTTCAGATTCAAGTAATCTATTCAGTCACAGACTCTAAGGCAGAGTCTTCTATTCAAGCATTTGCTTAGTATTTTGTTGGACTGGAGGCTGAAACTGGGCCAAAAAGGGCCTCTGAACACCTGCAGAACTCCTCGGTACAACACTTCTCTGATACCACTTTACTCAGTTCCTAAAGAACATAGTACACATTTCTGACTGAAGAAAAAAGCAAGTCACATAAAAGCTGCAGAAGGGTTGTAAGCTCTCTTGCTTACTCACTAGCTGACACAAGCAGGTCAGATCACTCCAATAACAGCAGCGTATTGTTGTATTCAGAGGCCAAAGAAAATCAGGTTCCTCTGGCACTAGGTGAGGTACAAAACCACTGCAAAAGGTTTATGACAGTTTGAGGCTCTGAAGAGGAAGGCAAACATCTGGAGACAACCCAGCAAACACAGTGGACTTAGAGGGCCTGACCCCTAGTCCAGGGCTCTGGCCACGCTTTCCCGTGGGGACTGACCAGCTCTCCCGCCTAAATTCCTGCTCACCATATGTTTCATTCTGGTTTATAAAGGCATTTTAATGCATTGACTTGCCTCTGAAGGAAGAAAGTGCCTGGTGCTTGTTTAAGTGTCTTTATTAGACCTGAAACAAATACCACATCATTTAACTTTGAGGCTTTTGTTGCTGGTATCAGTTGTGTTCTGCAAATCACAGACTCAAGACTGCATCTAACCCCTAATAAGCAAGCAAACTGCTATTCGTCCACCTCCCTGCTTTCCCCCAGCTGCTGTTATCTCTGTGTGAGACTGGGAATTGGAGGAAAGAATGACCCAGTGATTGTCTAAATCAGCCCAGCTCTAATTTACTGGAATATGGTTTGAGCAGCTAATGTAACACCTACTGTGAGCAAGATGGAGCTATCTCCAGGACTTCTGTAGGCTAGGAATATTCACTTAAATGGCATTGTCTGGCTGCACTCACTGGAGGGCTGCTGTACCACAGAGAGCAGTTAACCCTTGGAGTGTGAAATTAGGTCAAAAGAACCAAGCTTTCAACTGCAATCGGAAAAGTTAACTTTCCGCAGAAAATTGGGTGTCCTGTTTGCCTCTGACACCTTCTCAACTCCTTGAGTAGCAAATAGCTTGAGCAATTACAGTGCTCAGGTAAACAGACACTGGCAAGGCGTCCTCAGGATGCCCTCAGTCTGGCAGGAGCTTTTCCCAGCCCTCACTGAAACAGTTACAGGCCATGTTTCCCACGGCTGGATTAAGCAGCTGCTCTCTCCCTAGACAGAAAGAATGGAATTTTTTTCTTCTTTAAAATACTGCCTGAGTCACAAAGAAGTCAGTGCCTTCCCTGGCCCTGGTGCAGAAGCTGAACTCCCCAGAAAATTACCTTTGCCTCTCTCCTTCAGCTCCTCACAATGAAGTGAAAGGAATAATTCCTCCTTTGCTTATTGTCTGTGAGCATTTCAAGGCAGACATTGAATTTTGGCCTGAGCACGTAAAGTACCTGAGACCCCACAACAGCAGTACCTGAGGGGGCAGGAAGATGCACATCATAAAAACAGCTTCACTTTCACCAGCAAGGTCATTTCAGGCTGTTATTAAATTGACACTCACAAACAATTCTGCAAGTATAAGACAGAAATCCTGTTTTAACTGGGTTTGGTAGAGAATATATTTAATTTAACCTTCTTTTTAAGTGGAAGGGTAGGTTTTCAAGAAGGAGTGCTTTCCAAACAGGTGCTATGGCATTTTACAAAATAATACAGCTGTATCAAACTACTGATCTCCATTTTACAGATGGCGAAACTGAGGCATGAGAAAGTGGAGTGGTGGATCAGATGGAATCAGCTGTGGATGCATTTGGTTCCCAAGCACCCAAACCAAAAGTCAGCTGTGTCACTTCCCAAGGCACCAGACCAGCGTTTCAGGGGTGGATAAGGGGGCTTATCCCAGCACTCTGGCGCAGTCCTTCTCCCAAGGATCCCCAGCTGGTTCCCTTCAGCAGTAGCTTTGTCAATAGATGACTCTGTCATCTTCCCTTGCAGCAAATTTCCACTGCAGGTAACAGCAATTTCAGGTAACCAATTTGAGCCACAGGTAACATCCATGTTCCTTTTCACTGACAAAAAGCACAACGGCAACACGAGGAAAGCAATGCCTCCAGGCTGAACTTTCAACGTCGTGGGATCACTGGAGTTTAATTGCTCACAGAGCCAGAGCTCCAGATTAAGCTGGAATCTTGTAATTCATTGGGTTGTGTGCAGGTAGCACAGAACCTTCTGGTTTACACCTGCCTCGTAGGAAAGCATAATTCCTGTTACCCTTGGCAGTTCAGGAGCGGATGAGATCCAGCCTGAAAAGCTGGATCAGTAGAGAGCACCCTTGTGCTGCTCCATCTTCCGTGCAGGGAGATGCTCCCGTCCCTTTCTAACTCTCAGCCTCTGCAGAGAGGAGGCCACTCCAGGAGCTGACTCACTCGCTCACCTCCCACGAGCACATGGGGATCGGCTACAGCTGCAAGAGACGCATCTCTGTGTTATCCACAGCCCCACAGATCGGGCACAGGCTGAGGAAAAAGGCCTGGATGCAGATAATATCCTGCTCATGGCTCCTTCATCTTTCCCCATATCTACATTCCCAGGAAGACGACACATTGTCTTGCCCACTTGACCACTGAAATTAGCGGAGGATGCCCTGGCCAGCCTCCGATGGAGGTTCCTGTACTCCTGTTGGGTACAGCTGGGAACTATCCACCTGACCAGGGACATGGCATCTCACTTCATTCTAGTTTTTAGTCAATCCTTTCCTAACACCGGCCTGAAGGCAGACAGCAACAGTTTTAAAGGTCGCTTCTGAAGGAACAACATAAACGGGTGTAGCACCATCTCTGGAAACAGGAGAGAAAGCAAGATTAAAGTCCAGGAGGCATATGCAGGGTCAGCTCAGAAAGGGACTGAGCGACTTCAGAGGGGAAGGCCGTGTCTGGCAGAGGCGTCTGATCACAGGCCAGCCCCAGTCCTGCTGCCCCACATGTCCTGCACTGACCATCTGACAAATCTCACAGCACAGGTACCAGCAGCTGAACCCCTCCTGCCGCTGCAAAGCCAACACCCACCCTGAGGGATGGCCAGACCCAACCGAGGGGCTGAGCTGCTGCAAGACCTGCCCAGGGAGGGCTCTCAGATGTTCTCCCAGAGTCCTGGATATCCTCTCTCCCTTTTCTTGGATCACCTTCACGTTTTTGGTGGCACAATAAGCTCAAGAAGGGTAATGGCTGGGAGGGGTTTAAAACGTCCTCCCCACACGCACCTTGACTTGCTCTAACTACACCTAAAGACCAATTTTTAGTTATCATTAAAAAAACCCAAAACCACACAAAACCCACACAACCCCCTAACAATCTTTATCCTAATTCTCACAGGAAGTAATGACTTTCTGTTATTAAATAATGTAAAATGATTGAGGTGAGTCATAAAGCATTTGTATTAACACTAATGGATCCATGATTAATTTTTTTCTTTATTTTATTAT
Organism: Atrichornis clamosus; assembly: GCA_013400975.1. Taxonomy (NCBI): domain Eukaryota; kingdom Metazoa; phylum Chordata; class Aves; order Passeriformes; family Menuridae; genus Atrichornis; species Atrichornis clamosus. Next base: position 80,367 of record WBMZ01010353.1, read on the forward strand.
TATAAAACTTGACTGTGTCTTCCCCTCCCCCTTTCTCTGTCCTCCCCATCACATTTTGTTCTCAAGGGAAGTAATCAAGACTTCACTTGAATTTCTCATTACTTAAAAGGCTCCACATCACAATATGATAATGGGACAGTTTCATAATTACAATTTAAAAAAATATCAGAGCCAGAGAAAACTGCAGAGGTTTTCAGATGCTTTTGTCTTTGTCACCCAGAAATTAAAGAATTGCTTTAAAACATATTTAAAAAACAAGAGGAGAAGGCAGTTTCAGCTTACTGTTATGCAAAAAACATGGTGCCCGAGCTTCATTTTGTGAACTCCAGTCTCCCTTTTTATTTCCTTAGACCACCTCCTCCCTCCTATTTTTTTTTCCCTTTTGAGAAAGTACCAGGCAACATCAGCTCTACGAAGATGCAAAACTAGACCAGTAACACAATTTTACCCCTATTTTCCCTCCACTATTTTCTGTAGAGGCAAATTATTCACTTTGTGCCTCAGTTTCCCACTTGCAATAGATGACACTGCAGGAGCTAAGGCTATTTTTGTATTTTTATCCAGAGTTCTACAGGCTTATAGCAAGTATTTTAAACCCTGCCTTAAGGAGCAGGACGCAGGTGGCAGAGATGAGCAGAATTAGCCCTGTGCTCTGCTAACAAGCTTTGAGATCCCACAGGATATAAGGTTGGATTAGATGTGACAAATAATAATGATTACTCTTATTATTTCTCCTAGATCTAGTCTAAGACATCATCAGCTAGAGATGTGTCAAAGTGGCAAGACATTATGGCTTATGTAGGATGCTGAAAAAGCTGGAATTTCTGTCTGAAAATTAGAGTCCTTTGCTGGATAGAAAACCCCACATTTTCTGCTGAGAGTCTTTCTCCCTTTAGCTCCATTCCCTGCACAGCATGGTCAGTGATCCCAGTTCCTGGAATCCCTCCTTAGGCTGGTTTACGACTCCCTTGGGTGACCAGAGGCACCTTGCAGTGACCATACCATGCCTCAGTTTACTGCTCCCTCCTCGCACTGAGGGTGAATCTCCTCAGGGAGACTTTGAGGAGTGCATCCAGGGCTTGGAAAGGCTGGAGAAGGTGACCATCCCCAACAGCTGCTCCATCCCAGCACAGCCCACAGCTGATTCAGGGGCCACCGAGGTTCCCTCTCCTTGCCTTCCATGCCTGATGTCAGATGGGTGCCAGGTCATTCCTGTTCCTTGCCCTGTTCCAACGGTGAGATGCCCCTGGCTCTGGGGCACAGCTCTCAGAGGCAAGACCAGCTCCCTGGGCATCGGCACAGCTCCAGGGCCTGGCCCCTGGCAGAGATTAGATGCTCCTCTAAAGCAAATAATGCCAAAATGCAAATAGCAGCAGCAGCAAATTCTTGATTAAATATGAACAAGCACAGAGAATTGCTTATGTCACTCACCCCACTCCTCTATGTCCTCCATCTGTCTGCTTCCCTCCTCTTCCACCATCTCTCCCCCAGCCATCTGTTCAGTGCTCTCCCTCCTTCTCTCCCCTCCCTGTCCCTGCTCCCCTTCCCTTCGTGGCTGTTTCACTCCGAGGGGTTCCCAGTTTGCTGATCCTCTCCCTGCTTCCAGCTGGGCCCACATTGCTGGTTCAGGCTCCATGGCGTGAGTTTGGGGGTCAGTGGGGATGTTGTGTCAGTGCTGGAAAGCTGAAGACAGATGGTTCCTGCTCCTCTGCATCCCCTGGGAATGTCTCCCTGGCATCCTGCTTGAAGGAGCTGCAGGTGGGGAGGGAAGTGGAAGGTGGCTTTTAAACCAGGTTACAATACCAGTTGCCCTGCTTTTGCAAGGAGATATTTCATCATTCTGAAGAGCAGTCATGTCAGAGTGGGCCCTGGGGCAAGAGAGTTTGATATCACTTTCTTGTTAACTGTGGATGCCTGATCTCAGAATTCCGTTTTGGCCAAAGGCAGAATAAACCAGTTAATGTTAGACCATATGTGTAGGTAGTTAAAATATTCAGTGGTCATAGTGGGAAAGATCAAACCATCCCACGAGCCTGTTGCCAAACTTGCAACACCATTCACACCAGAGCAGTGTCTGCACAATCTACTTTGGAATCAGAATAATGGCATTTTAGCCACCTTGATGGAATTTATTTGCTTTCCTCTGGAGTAAACAATAGCACAAGGCAAAGGCCCTGAATCGATGGGCATTAAAATCTACAGAAAGGACATAAAGCTCATCGCTCCAGTGCATCTCCTACACCTTCCCAAGGTGGGAAGGATGCCTGCTGCCTGGCTAGGATGCCACCAGTTCTGGCTCCAGGGGATTTGTGTGCTACCATGGAAGCCAACAAAACTGGCTGCTGTCAGAGACAGAGATTGGATTTGATCCAGGCTGGCAAATCCAGGGTTCCTATAAAAGAGCTGAATAAGGGCCCTGTGTCTGACAAGAAGGAAATAAAACTATTGGACTGTTGGCTTTGATAAATCCTTTCCCTGACACATTCCTCAGACTTTGTTTCAGCAAAGGATAATGGGAGAGAAAGAGAGAGACATGGTGTCCTTTCTTTTCCTGATAATTTAAATACAGTGAAACAATGACCTGATATCAACATAAAGCTGTTAGAGGAATAACCTGACTGTGCACCTTTTTTCTAGAGTCTCCGAGGTGGAATCAGTTTAGATTGATGCCCGATAAAGGAACCAACCTGTTGCCTGAATGGTGCAGCTCTCGGTGCAATAGGCAGAGCCGTTATCAGACCTGTTAAACAAATAAAGCTGTGAAGTGCAGACATATTGTCTGAAGCACACGCTCGGCTTCCCAGGCAGCCGAGATCTTCTTAAGGAATCCTTGATAAAGGAACAAGCCTGTTCAAGTTAATGGATATCCTCGGGTGATGCTCGGAGAGGATGCGTGAAGCGAATGGGGATCCTTGCTGCTTCTGCTGAAGCTCATCCCTCCCCTGCACAGACACGCCAGGGAGTGCTGCTTTTGCTGGAGCAAGAGGGAGGAGAAGGGGATGATCTGCACACACAGGGCAGAGGATGGTGGGGATGAGCCGGGGGAGTAGCCCAGCCCTGCTCAGCAGCGGCAGCAAAGGAGTTTTTGAGTTGTCAGGGGTGTTGGACCTCAGCTGGGCCTTTGGACAAGGACTGCTTTCCTGAAAGGGTCACTGAGCAAGAGAGAATGCAGAGAGGTCTCAGCTCAGGGCTTCTTTGCCCAGGGTTTCACCTCCAGTGACCAAATTGCTTGGAGAAGGAAAAAAAAGGAATGATACAGGGTTTGTCCCCAGCACATGTCCTTCAGATGAGCATCTTTCAGGAACCTCTGCAATCCGAGCTATTCAGACTGTCCCACTGAACAGTTCCATCCTCAGCCCATGCTGAATTCACAAAGCTGACCTTGACATCTTCCATCTGGGAGCAAGAATCAAATGCCAAAGTCACTTTTCAAAACAGCTGCACACCTCCTTCCTGTCACAGCCATCTCTGGACTTTGTCCTGATTTGCCCCAGCTCGAGTCAGAACAACACTGGGCTCCCTTCAACTGGACTTCTGGCAACAACAAGAGAACTGTAATTTCACTGCAATGTTTTTCCTAAGGAAAAAACCCCCACAATTTGTTTGTCTACCTGTGACAGGGAAAATTTTTCATGTTACAATCAGCCCTGGAGTTCACTCACCTATTGGAAAGATGTCCAGCTTTGAGGGATGTTTAATCTTACTTGAAAGGAGATAATTAGAAACACACACACAAACACATGTGCCACACACTCCCAGTCTCATTAGAGCCTGCTTTCTCCTTCAGTTGAGGAAAAGGGTTTGTTTTGGTGGTGGGGATGAATGTGCTTGGTTAAGGTGTGTGTGCATATGTGTATACCCATGTGGATATGTAGGTGCATATTTACGTTGCTGAAGGGGAGAGGTGTTTAACTTGTTGAAACCTGTGAAATTCCTCATCTTGGTTCCATTTTTGGAAGCAGATTTTGATGAGATCTCTCCCATCACTGCAGAGAGAGGATCTAATCACGCCTTACAAAGACAGCCACAACTGACAATACATCTCCCTCTTCCAGGAGAAAGGAAGAGGGAAACAAAATGAATAATTCAAATGATAATTAGCAGTGTAATTATTCCTGTTTTTAGAGTAACCTACAGGACAGAACATCAACGCATGAGTCACTGGCAAAGTATAAACAGAAATAATTTGGAAGATGCTGTCCTGATGCTTTAGAAAGGGACTTGTCAGAGATTTCTCTTTTGATCTCACACTGGCGTCAAGAGTCCCCTCTAAGTGCTCCCTGTAAGGTCAAATCTGGCATTTGTCATCCAGAGCTCAGCTAAGGTAGAGGGAGCTTCAAAAGCAGCATCAGGCAGAGAGGACACAGCCTGGGAGAATAGAGCTGAGACCCATCAGCTGATCACCCAGAACATCAGGCAGTGGTTCAGGCCAGGAACAGTGATTTTCTGTGTGTCTACACAGCCTGGGGTAGCAGATCCCAGTTGCAGGTCTGGCTTTGATGTGCTCCAGTCCTGCAAATAACAATGCCCAGAGCTGAGATCCCCTGATGCACCAGAGGTTGAGACCGCCAGGGGCTGAAGCATCGGGTAGGAAGGTGGGGTAGTGGTGGTTATTTCAGGCTGAACTGGGAGGGCAGAAGGTAAAAGCTCAGTCTCAAGGTGTCCCACACTGTGCTGGGCAAGAGCCAAACCCTCTGCACAGGAGAGACCTCTCACAGGCCTGATGCTGCACTTACACTTTCTGATAGGGATTCCTGCATTCAGCTACAGTCCAGAGATCTTAACCAACAGCCTTAACAATCTTCCAAACCTACAGTCACTTTTGCTTTTTTAAAACCTGGAGCATCTCTCTTTAAGAGGAAACATGAAACATCCGTGGCTGAAGCAGCTCCCGTCCAAGGAGACACTGAGGCAGCAGCAGCCGCCTGTAAAAGCGAACAGTGGGAAGCCTCTTGGCACTCTAACACAAGAGAGGAGAAGAAAGATGTCTTTAATTTGCCTGGTAATGATCAATATAGAATCAAATCCGACCTTGAATTTTAATGGCTCTGTACTAATAGGAAGCCACTCACAGATGGAAGGAAGAGGACCAGAACAGCCTGGGGGAGGGAGCCCTGGGTGATCCAAGGCACAGCAGGCTCAGCACCCTGTGTGGCCACGCCTTGTCACCATGAATGTGCTTTTGGGGGGCTGGCAGAGGGAAAACCACTCTGGGGTGGCAGTGGCTGGGGATAGGCTGTTGTGGGCACAGGAGTCAGCACGACCCAAGGCTCCCTGGGTTTCCCCAAGCACTGCTTCATCCAGCAATTTCAAAGCACTCTTTAATAAACAAAGGCACTTACAGATGGGAAAACGGAGTCAAGAAACTGGTAAGTCCTTGGCCCAGGTTCACCTGGCAGCACCCAGAGCTGCAGATCTCCCAAGCCCTGTGTCCCTTCCCTGTGACGTTGGGGTCACTTCGTTGCACCCTGTCTTTGACACGTATCAGGTGCTGGACAGACAAGATGACTCAACTCCTGGCCCAAGGCACTGACAGCATTTACGATTGGCAGAGACTCCTTAAAAAGTGGGGAAAAAAAGGCATAATACATGTATATATATAAATAAATAAATATAGAGATTGACCAGTCAAAATTATGTAGTAGCTGTTAACATTGGCATCTTTATTTGCTGCATCAATTGTATTTGATTTAATCTTGTTCCCACAATGCTGAAAACATTTGACTCATCTGCTGGGGGTTCTTTTTGTTGATATAGAATCATTTTGACAGTTATCCTGTTGGCTGTTAATAAATATCTGCACTTTCTATAATCAATCATAAAACAAATCCAATCGCCTTTTTGCTTTTTATTTGACCTTAATCCTAACAGATCTCCCACAATTTTATTGAATTTACTCATGAGCCAGCAGAAGAAACAAGAAGAAAGAAGAAAGAGAGGGTATCCATTGATGCTTGTCCATCTGTCTAAGATGAAGATAGTCTATAGGATCTGAGATGGAACCAGGAAAATATTTACCTGTATTCTGACACTGTGTGTTGAACCACCCCAGCCAGATCCTTTGGCTTTCGTGTTGTTCTTCCCCTCCCTAAGGGCAGAGCAAAACTGCAGGGAGCTGAGCACCTCAGCCAAGGATTCACAGCTGCCTTCTGTCGACCTCGCAAGAGAACGGAGCCACCTTGCTTCTCCAGGAGCTGCAGGAAGGACTTCTCCTCCTTATAGTGGTCTCATCTGGAGACCTTTCATTGCTCACCACTCCGCCGGTTTTCCCCTCCCTTTCCCATCACACCCGGGGGGAGCAGAGCTGTACCGGGGAGGAGTGGGAGGAATCTGGTTCTTGTAACGCAGCTGAAACGAAGCGGAGGGAGCTGGAGGGCAGAGGATGCTCCATCCGGTGCCTTCCTCACCACGTGGCTGTTCCTGCTTGTGTGACGTCTGTGTTTTCCCCTCTCTCCCCTCCCAGACTTCTGCCTCCAAAAACAATCCACTGAGCATTTCAAGACTGCCAGTGAGATGAGGTTTGCCTCTCGGCACAAATCCTGTGTCATGTGCTGGGGAGGAAGGATGCAAGAGCATTATTCTGCTCTTAAATCATGCCTGGATCTGCCCTTGCTTTCCACCACTCCAGGAGGCACGAGGATGCTTTACGAGCAGTTCTGGTACCGTTTCTGCTTTGCAAACATTTCCCTTCCTCCATCTCTAACAGAAAAGGATGCAGAGTTTATATATAAAAATAAATATATAAAAACAATCCTGCAGTTAAAGAAGAGGGGGTGGGGGAAAAAGGATAAAAGCAGGAGAAGTAACTTTGTCCTTTGGTGCCAGCAGCAGCAGGCTCCTGCAGTTGGAACCCCAATGAGAACCAAAGTATCTTCATCATTATCTAGCTGGAAATGGCAGCTGCTTCGCCAGCCGCTGCTCGGGCGGGACGGCGGCTTTTACGAGAGCAGGAAGAGAACAGTGGGGCAGGGAATTAAAATATGGGCTACAAATTGGAAACAGCAGGGGGTGGAGGGGGATTCAGTTTAGCCGGCGGACGCCCAGCGTGCTCCCTGTTTATGCTATGCCAATGACTTTGCTCTCAAGCAGCTTGCAGGAGAGAAAGGGAGAGAAAAATACATGTATATATATATATATATATATATATGTATATTTTGCAGCTTGCCTTGACCCAGGAAATTCCTACAGAAGCCAATGGCAGGAGAGACTGCAGTGCCATAGGTCAGCGTGATTCAACAGCCCATCTGAAGCCATGAATTACCTGCCCTTGTGCAGGTTGCTCTGTCTGGGGAAGAATCTTATGGATGAGGAATTGTCTGGGGAGGAAGGGCAGACGCAGCAGTGGCACCTTACAGTGGTGCAAACCACACATGAGGTTGAGCCCAGGCTGAAGACATGATTTGACCCATCAAAGCTCGTCCCCATCCTTATCTCACACTCAGGGGAGCCTGAACTCAAATTTGTACTTGTGTATGACCTTGACACCTCTGAGTCTCAGTTCTCCTATCTTTAAAATGGGAATCAGTGCCCAGAACAAAGGGATGAACATGTGGAGAGATGCAGAGTGCCCGGACAGGTCTGCGCTGGGGCCACACAGCCTACCATGGAGCTGTGGCCCCTCTGCATCAGGGTGGCCCTTTCCAAGGACTCTGCCCTTGCCTCTGCTTCTGTGGCCCCATATCACCCCAAACCTGGCCAACAGGCCTGCCCTTAGCTGCACTGCCAGGAGAGAAGCACACAAAGGACAAGGGAAGTAGTGCCTGAGAGGTGCCTCCCTCGTACAGCGAGGCCTGAGAGCAACCAGAAATAGAAACGTGGGGCCATGAATTAAACACGCTGCAATCTCTCATCTGTCTCCAGCGGGGAGTTCAGCTCAGGGCAGATCTCTCCTCTGCTTGCATGGACACAGGGGTGCTTGCTTGGGAAGGCAGGGCACGGGTCAGCAAGTGCCCTGCTCCACTGGTTTGATGAGGAGCAGTTCCTGTCAGTGCCCTCTTCCCATGCCACCCTCACTCTCTTGGCACTACTGGGCTGTTTGGGACAATGCTGATCAGCCCTGGGCACTTCCCAGCTCCATGGTGCCCTGAGGCATCCCCCAAAGAGATCTGCTGCCCAAGGGCCAGAGCCACTGGTTTCCTCTACTAGTTCCACCTGGGAGACAACTGTGTCCAACCCTGCAGAGATGGATGTGATGCAAAGAGGGACCAGGGAGGCACAAAATGCTTGTGGCTCAGCTGGACACAGAGGCCAAGGCTTTGGCAGAGGAAGACTGTCCCTGGGGAACACCCTGCATGACCAAACTGAGGTGTAATGATGTGTCAGGCAGCTCAGTGTGAAAATAGCCAGAACTCCAACCTACAGATGGCTCCTGTGGCAGGGGACAGTGCCGCTATTTATGGCGCTCCCAGCCTCAAAGGGGAGGATGGAGCTGCACTTAACATCTTAAATGGATATTGACTGTGATTATTGCACCTGTGGACATGAACCTCTGCTGCCTTCTGTGCCCAGGCACGATGCACAGGCAGGAGCTCACCCTGCCAACAAATACCCCAGTTCTGGAGGCACAGCAGCACTGAGCTGTGGTCCTGCCAACTGCTGCTTGGCTGTCAGGGTGGCACAGGAGGGAGGAAGGGCCAAGCCCTGAACTACCAGGCTCTGATCTCCTTGCCCGGCTCCCTCCACCCTCAGCAATGGTTTCGATTCCCTTTGGTGGCACTGAGGAAGGACCAGCCTTTCCCAGAGGCAGGTGGGCATCAGGGGAACATCACTTGGGCAGCGGATGGTGAGCTTTGCTGACAGCTGTCTCCACTGGATGTAACAGATGCTGCCTTATGCCTGAGTCTATCCATGTCTCTGAAGTCCACCAGACAGCAGAGCTCGCAGAGGATTTGCACTGTGCGTGCCTGCGGCCCCGAGGCTGGAGACAATTCCAGGAGTGACGGGGAAAATGAAGGAAGTAATTTAGAGCCTAACAAGGGGAAATCCAAAAAAACCCTGGCTCAGCCTGAAAGCTGGTTGCTTGAGAAGGTGCTTGATTTCCTTCTGGCTTTGCAGATGCTCTGAGTACATTTTCCTGACTCATGAAGAGATTCAGTATTGGGATGGCTTCTCCCTCCCATCTCCAGCATTGCTTCATTAAGTGACCTCGCAGAACATGCACAGCCTTTTCAGTTCACAGATAAAACATACTGCCACGTGGCTCACACATGCACAGGCCAGCTGGAAGCGGAACACAGTCAGTTGTGTGAGCTGGCCACACACAATTAGGCTGCATTTGCAGCTTCTGCCGTGCGCGTGGTACCACTGTCAGTCCACTCAGCCACACCAGAGCAGGCGCCTGCGTCCTCGGGCATGGCCACGCTCCCGTCCCTGCTCCTCTGCTCCTGTCTCTGCCTGCAGGCAGCATGTGTCCCCTTGTGCATGTGCCTGCAATGCTTGTGGAGACACTGCCAGGTCCATCACACGTGAGCATGGCCAAAGTGTGAGCACAGACACTGCTACACGACTGATCCCACACACACGGTGGTGTTTTTGTGTGGATCGAACCATCACAGGATCTCTGGTCCGGGAATCGCAGCTGGGATATGCACATGTATCTTGTGCATGTGTTTTGATAACCAGGAGTAGGAAACCTAGGGACAGGAGGCTCACATGCTGCTCTCTGTAGGGATATCTGAGATAAAGGGTCCTATAAACAACCAGTCTGGATGAAGTGGGGGTTTGGGGACCCCCAAATTCTCTCTATCTGTCTCTCTGCTCCTCTCCTTCACCTGAAAAGGCCCTGCTTGCCCCTGCAGAAGCCCTGTCTGATCCATCTCCCTCCTTTTCATCGGGTTAATTGGCCACTGCCTTACCGGGGAAATCTCAGCCCTGCTGTCAGCCCCGAGCTGTGCTTAGCAGGCTCCAGAAGCTGCACAGGGAAGGGGTTTTAACCTGTCACAGAGGCAGCTGGGAAAGGAGGAGGACTTGGCTGCCTCTAATTGCTCTTTGCACAGGGGTGCCTTGTTTATTCAATTAATTTGAAGCCATCAAATACCAAAGCTCAACAAGCAGCTACTGAGTGGGGGGATTTTTGCCTCTCAAGAAGGTTGGGGTATGCAAAGCCCATCTTTCCTTTAAACAACAAAACCCCTTCCTAAACTTCTCAATGTCTTGGTCTTTATAGGAATTAACGCTCATTGTGCCCTCAGTGGGTCTGTAGTGGAATGTGTCTGTAGTACGTAAATCTCAGGGCAGCATGAAAAATGCTGGTCCAGACCCAGGAGTTAAATCCTTAAGGCTGTGCTATTTGGCCAAAGGAAATGTCTATTTTCATTGATAAACGAACAAAGTAACAGATATTTCCCTTCCCCAAGGCTGCAAATCCCAGACCCAAATTGTCCTCCTTGTTAGCAAACAAAATCCCCTGCACTCCTGATCTCTGAATGTCATGTACCAGCCCTGGGAAACTCACAGCAACGAGCACAGCCTGAAAGGGGATAGAAGGACTCCTTGCTCCGAGACATAAAACTGTAAATCAGAGCAGAATGTGTTTCCTCTGCCTGGATTTCACAGCTCTCTCTATGGTAATTTGGCCGGTTGCACTTTCTGCTTGCATCGTGCTGGGAGCCTCTTTCAGCAAGGTCTAGGATTTAGCTTTTTAGAGAAATAAAATAAAAATAATACATAAAACCTTGTTTCAGCTTGCCTGTTCACAATCAAATTTTTCCAAGCATGGGCAGCAGCCTTATGAGCCATTTCTGTTTGATAGCTTGGGCTTTATTCACGTAGATAATGAGTTTGGCAGGAGGTTAATAAGTGTCAACTGAAAGATAATTTAAGAGTTGTAAAGATAAATTTGTTGTGGGCTCTTTTTCTGTGTCTGTGGCTAATATCTCCGTGCCCATACACATGCACACACACACAGGGCACAGGCTGGTTTCCAAGTCCATAATCCATATGGTTTTCTTTATTCCTTGAGGTATTGTAAATATCTAAAGATCCCAGTGAAAATCCTGCTGCATGTAAATTCCCATTGCCTTTTTTTCCTAACTTTCCTGTGCAAGGCGATTAGATTAACACAGCGGGGGAGGAGGGGAAAAAGGAAAATAAAAGGAATAGAGCTTTAGCAAAGTGGCTTTTCCTCTCTGACACAATGCTCAAGCTGAGAATTTCCTTGTGGGCTGGATAGAGATGTGGTCCTTATGCAGAGTTTTGAGATAGGGAATATTTGGCAAGGTTCATCTGGGTTTAGGCAGTTGGGGTTTTTTTCTCCTCTCTCACTTTTTTTTAATCTTTAAATTAGATTTTTTTTTTTTCCTTAAAAGTACCCTGAGATCTGCCCCACTGTAGCCAAACCAGTGCATGCTTCCACTGGAGATGCTGCTTGGCTGGAGGTTGGTGCAAACCAGCTCAGGGTACCTGTGCCCAGGGACTGCAAGAATCAAAATCCCTCAGCACCAAAACACTACCCTGGGCCTCACTGTCCTGCTCTGCTCTGCTGCATCCCTTGCTCTTCCTAATCCCCTTAAAGCAGAACAGTTTTAGAGGATTCAGTGGTAGATGCTGCGCAGGGTGTCGAGGCACGGGCCAGCAGGGCTTTGTCACAAGCGTCAATACAATCCCGTTTCCATAAACACCCCACGAAGTTAAAGATTATTTACATTTTGGATACGGGTAACAACCATAATCTATTTGATTAGGCGAGGCTTGAATTAAGTACCAAATTTATCTCTTTACATTGTCAAAGTTAATAGTAGTTTAAAGACCAACCTCATTGAAACTCTGCCTTCCCTGCTGGGCTAATTAACACCCATTTAGGCTCTTAAACCTTTGATGGGTGTTTCTGTTCCAGCTCTTTGGTAACAGGGGGAGTACTTTAATAAATCAGACAAAAATCTCGGGCAAGCAGGGTGGACCAAAAGGCCCTGCCCAGGTGTGATGGGTTTCCAATGCAGTAAGGGAGATAAAAGCACTTTCTTGATTAAATGCTGCCACCAGGTTGAACTCCTGAGTTTTCTGGTGCTGCTACTGATACCAATGCTAATGTGTGCTGAGTGTTTTATTTCGAGGCTGGTCCTGTAAAATGGGCCAGATTGATGGAGAAACTCAGCCAAAGTGTGCTGAGCTCAGTGGGTCCTGCCTGTGCGTGTGATGGCTGTGGGTTTGGGTTCACAGAAGGTTGCGATGACTTCAGACTCTCCTTGATGGGAAGATATTCTGGTAAAGCAGTGCCTAAATTAAAGGAAAATGGGAATCCAACATGCTGGTGCAAAGAAATCCCAGGTGAGCTGTGACTGCTGGAGTCATGTTGAGCTCTGCAATGGGATTGACCCCAATTTTGCCCTGACAGAACCAGGACTGATGGAATCCAACTGCAAGTAACAGCCATGAATTTCTCCCACATCCCTTTGATGCTTGTGCTCTGTATTTGGCTTTCTGAGGAAATGCCCAGAGACGTTTTTGAGTGGCTTGGGCTGGATTCCTCTTGAGACAGGAAAGAAATCTGCTCCTGTCTCCTCCAACCTCATGTGGGCTTAATCCCATCCAATTCCCGGTACCCCAGCCCCTCCTCAAGCAGTGACTGTCTGAGAGCACCCGTGGGGACATTCGCCCTGGGCTGCAGCCACAAGCTCAGCAAACTGGAGCCAGAAAGAGGGCAGGAAGCTGTGTAAACCCCAAAACACTTTGGGGTGCTGCAGCACATAAGTTGTGGGGCCTGAAGCCCCCCTCTGCTGCCCCAGGCAGGGGCTGCGGTAGCTTCTTGCTGTTGTCCAGGGAGAGCAGCTCCTGGAATTCCAGAGTGCTGTGAGGAGCGAGAACAGGGCAAGGAGAGATGGTGCCACATTTAATTAGCTCTCAGCAAACTCAGATTATTCTTAACATTAAACTAATCTTCAAAAAGGGAACCCTTTAAATGAAAAGAAAAAGTGCAAGGCTAGGAAACCATTAATTGATTCCTTATTCATTAACCTTTGCAAACCACTCAAAAGAGTTGAAAAACGACTTCCTTTGCAGCAAGGGCTTATGCACGGGCTGGAAGGAGCCTCTCGTAACCTACACTGCAGAGGGCAAGAGAAGGGCTGGTCCCAAACTGCTCCTTGTTTTGTTAATCAGAGAGCAATTCCTCACACGAGTCCCTGCTGTAAACACCGCTGATCTTGAACACGCTCGTTTGAAACCACCCTGCAGCCACGACAGCTTCTCTGATATTTGATCTGTAAACCTCAAACTTCTCACGCCCATCCCCGAGCCCAGCAGCTCAAATCTCATGACGGTTATTTTTCCTTTTTCAATCCAGAGCTTCTGGAGTCCAGGGATTTGCATTGAAAAAAGTCCTCGCTAGAGAAGAGATTGTGAAAAGCAGTTTGCAAAGGGCTTTTGGGTTTATAAAACCCAACCACCCAGAGGCAAATGAAGCTGACAACAGATACTAAAAATCAGATATAAAAATCTTCCATTTAGTCACTAAAATGAATCAAATGGGGAAGGGAGATTAACTGCCTGGTGAGCACCAGCACTGTGGACACTCAAGCTCAGCTCATAGAATCACGGAATGGTTTGGGTTGGGAGGGACCTGAAAGATCATCTCATTCCTGCCCCCAGCCTTGGGCAGGGACACCTCCTGCTAGATGGATCACCTTGTTGTGGCCACCCAGGGAATCAGCAGGAAGACAGAGCAGTTCCCATCCACTCACTGTCCCCGAGCAGGACACCCACGCCTGTAGGTCTCTGTCCTGCTCCCCTGCCCGACACCACAGCCCCCAGCCCCTCGTGCCCTTGAAGGCAAAGACCTGGTGTTGTCTCAGTTTGCTTTTCCCTGGGGAGCTCTGCATTCCCACCTTCCTCGGGAAGGCAGACAAACAACGCAGTTTCCATAGCCACTGGAGAAGAGAAGAAAGAAAAAGCCCGCATGGTCAACGGCTGCCAAATCGCCTTTTGTTTGTGCCTACCAGCACTTGGATTTGCCCTGATCTGAAATGACACTTTTCTCCCTCACTGGGGTCTTGTTTTCTGGGTATTTGATTCTTGTGCCAGGACTTGGACAGAAACCAATGGCTAAAAGCTTCCTCCTATAAACTCTGGAATTAACAACCTTCTTTCCCTGACCTCATCAGCACAGTGGGGTAAAAAAAAACTAGACACATTTTCTTTTTTTCAGACAGTTTAGGCAGAAGAGAATCAAACCCTTCATGGGAATGCCTGAGCCAACCTCTTTTAGAGGACAGACACAACTTGGAGATATGGTACCTGAAAACTGAGATGAAGTTTTGATGTTCCCATCAGGGGTAACTATCACAGAATCCCAGAATGTTTTGTGGTGGAAGGACCTTAAAGCCCATCCAGTGCCACCCCCTGCCATGGGCAGGGACACCTTCCACTAGTCCAGGTTGCTCCAAGCCCTGTCCAGCCTGGCCTTGGACACTTCCAGGGATGGGGCAGCCACAGCTTCTCTGGGCAACACATCTCTGTAGCTGGGAGCATGAAAAGATTTATGCACTCCCTGAGCGTGGGACACACAGCTCACACTCATCAGCAAATCTGAACTGCACTGTCCTCTCAGCACGAGCATGAATTACAGCCTTGGTCAGCAAGAAGATAATCTTTCCCAAATAATCCCCTGGCAGAGGTCAGACCTTGGAAAGCCACAAGTCTGATCTTAAAGAAAATCACCACAGACCACCTTCTCCTGAGCATCCCCTGTGCAGCACAAGGGCCATTGCCCTGTGGCTGCTCAGCATCCTCCCTCTGTTCCCGGGCTCTGTCCTCACTCCCCTGATTCCTTCTGCTTGGCTCAGCTTTTGAAGCTGGGTGCTCTTTAAAGCAGTGTCTAATGATACTCCATTGATCTCAATTATCCAGAGACAACTCTCAGTTATCCTGAGGCTGATTAAGCAGGTTGCAGATTAATCATACCCTACTCGGTGCCCCCTTCATCCTCCTCACTGGTTCCTTACATCTTGATTTTGTTCTCTGTAAGAAAACACACCATGTCCAAGTGCCACATCCACACATTTTTTTAACACTTCCAAGGATGGTGATTCCACCACTGTCCTGAGCAGCCTGTTCTAATGCCTGATGACCTTTTCAGTGAAGAAATTTTCCCTAATATCCAAACTAAACCTCCTCTAGTGCAACTTGAGGCCACTTCCTCTTGTCCTGTTGTTTGTTAGCTGGGAGAAGAGACCCATTGCTGCCTGGCTACAGCCAGGAGGTCCCATCAGTGTCAGGCTCGGCTGCTCAAGGATGAGCACAGGCTCGATGGCTTCTGTATCTTCATCCCATCACCCTCCTGCTGCCAATCTGTGATGCTCCTGGGGCATGGCTGCAACAAGGGAACTGCTCTTCCTTCTCCTTCTCAATCATTTTGGCTTTCTCCTAGAGTTTACAGCTTTCCAAGGTTTTATCACAAGGAAGAATGGATAGAGGAGAAGGATTATGCCATGCTTGGGAATTAGAAATATTAGGGCAAAATACACTGAAAGGAAAGAGGAGAAAGAATTACCAGTAGCACGCTGTCCTTGAAAACCTTTCTGGTTTTCCACATCTTTTATTTCTTCTTTAAGCTCTTGGCTCCAAAAAAAAAAAAAGGTGGCGGTGCTGCCCTACTGGGGCTGCCTGGCACAGCCTGGGTGAGGGGCTGTGGATGTCCCTGTGCTCTCCAGATTAAGCACAAGTGCTTTGTGCAGATAAATTAAAAACCCTCGGCCCTGGAACAGCAACTCATGGAGCGGTGCTGTCAGGTTTGAGAGGGAGAGAGGGAGCAGCTGCCTATGGAAGAGAGATAAAAAGCTGAGAGAGAGACTGGTGTGCCTTAATGTCTTGAACAGTGAGCCAGATATGGCTTTGAGACGGGAAAATGCAGAACTTTGAAACATATGTATTTATTTATATATTATACACCCACACATGCAGTTCCACATATCCCAAATACAATTATCTAGGCATGCACACAAATACAGACACACACAGACACACGTGCTAGGAGGATCCCACACCTCAGATGCTCCTGGCTCCCTATGGTGCATGTCCAGGGGCCAGCCTGAGCTGGATCAGACCAGGATACACTACCAGGATCAGACAACATGGATACAGCAGCCATGGCATGAACGCGGCTGCAGCTGCTGCTTCAAATTGGTGGAAGCAGAAAGAGCCAAGGAGGAGTTGGGGTCAGGGGCAAGTTGGCAGCAAGCTGGGGATGAGCCAGAGGGCAGCAAGATACGGGGGGAGAGCACACTCCAGCACCCCCAGCTGGCCCAGCCGCCTGCAGCAGGGACACCCTGCTCCTCCACTGACAGCCATTTAATTAAATACCCTTTCCAATTAACCCCTTGACTTCCCTCCTTTCACGTTTTGCAAGCAAGGGTCCCCAGGCCCTCTTTAGCAACCCTTGGAGGGGAGGGTGGTGGGGATGGGCACAGCACGACCAGCTTCTGGGGCCAGTCACATCTGCTGGATTGGTTGGCAGGAAGGGAAGGAGGGCAACTTCTGGCTATTTGTGCTTTGGGATTGAATCACGACAGAGAAAGGCTAACAGCAGAAGTGAAATTATTCCCCATCTTCCCCAAGCCTGGCTCGCTTGCTCACATCCACCCACAATCCAGCCCGTGATCTTGAAGTGAAACTGGCTTTTATCATTACTTGTTCAATCCAGTCAATCAAAATTTCAATTAATGGCAGAGAATTATCATTCAACTCAGCACAAAGAGGGTTTTGTTGTGAGATTTTTTAAAAAATCTATTACAAAGTGGCTGTCACGTTGCTGATTCAAGCACTGGGCAGCCTCCAACAGCACCTCGCTATCACCACATAGAGATGCTGGGGGTTCTTGGCCTCCCTGCCTCCAAAGGTCAGGCCCATCGCTGCTTTTTATAGGTAGAAAGCACCAACTCTGCTGATAATTTTTATTTTTCCTCCTTCCTTAATTTCCCTGCGTGGGATTTCTCCGGGCGTGGCCCGGACAAAGAGCAGCGGCTCACCCTGTGACAGTGAGGGAGGGGAGGGTGAGGAGAGTTAGAGGAAGGATAGAGGGAGAGGGGGTTAGAGGAAGAATCCATTTGTAATTACTGAAATAAACACAAGTCAGAGAGAAATGCAAATGCCTCATGTTGTGAATTGCTTGACAGAAGAAGTGACAGCTTTTTATTAGGGTGATAACAGCAAGGAGTTTTAAAATAGAATAATCGGTGCAACAAAAGCAATTTTCATTCTGAATTTTCATTTTAAATGGATGATCTCGTTTTAATCAAGCAAGTCATCACAAAATGCTTTTAATTGCTGAAAGTCAAGAGCTATATTGTAATTTTAATGTCTACTTTCAGACTGATGATTAGGTTTATAAAAAAGGGGGGGGCAGTTGTTGCCCCATTCCTGTTTTCTGTCATTTCCCCCTCAAGTGAACACAAGATGTGAATTCACCACTCAAAAATCTAAAAGGCTTTTTGGAAAGTGCACTCACCTTGCCAACAAATCCAGAATGGTCTTGAAGCAGAAGATATTTGTTAAAATCTGGGTTTGTTTATTTTCTCCCCCTATCTCCTTCTGTGTTATTTGAAGCAGCTGAGCTGCTAACACGAAGTTTGACTTTTTGTGCTTTTAAAGGCATTCTGGGATGGTGAGCTGGGAGATTGGACCACTTCCCACAGACTCGGAGAAAGATCCGCATCGACCATCCACCACCATTCCAGTGAAAAGGCTAATTTCAGGCTCCATTCCAAGCACAAATCCCACCTCTTTAGAAGAAGAATGGCTGAGGCTTTGTGATTAGAGCTGAGACTACACAGCCAGGTCCTCGCTGGCTCAGTGAGGGACTTCTTATTATCTTCTCAAGTGAGATTTTAGAGTCATTTATACCATGAAAAATAGGTGTAAATCAGGAAAGAAAAGGAAGAAACAGGCCCTTTTCACCCCGTAGTGCATCCTGCTAAGGTACTTCTTCATATGAAAATATGGAAGGTTTAAGATGCTTCATTTGAATGAGCATGGCTACAAAAACTGGAAGCAGTTCTGTCCAGCCGCGGGGGATGTCCATGACTTGGCCGTGCCCAGTGGGGCTCACTCAGTGCCTGAGTGATGCAGAATCGCAGACGGGGTTGGGTTGGGAGGGACCTTCAAGGCCATCCAGTTCCAACCCCCTGCCATGAGCAGGGACACCTTCCGCAAGACCAGGTTGCTCAAAGTCCTGGCCAACCCAGCCTTGATGTTCCTGGGGAGCTCAGGTGAGGTCTCCTGCACCCACTGGAGAATCCCTCTCTTTAAACTTGACCTGGTCTGCAGCCACATCCAACGGTGGGAATGGCTCCAGACCCGTGAGCCAGAGGAAGATGCAGCATCATGGTCAGCATGTTCTACCCAGCTTCAGGATTCAGCCAGGGTACACATCACCATGGAATGCTGCTTTTCAGTGCACAGGCAGAAGGAAATCCACCAGCTTTCAGCTGGTGGGAGCTCATCTGGAAGTGAGCACTCAACAAGAACAAAGAGTGCTTTTGCTGAACTCATGCTTTGAAACCTTCCCCTGTCAAGTCCTGCCCTAAAGTCAGAGGGAAGTGGTGTTGGCTCCTGTAGAAGGAACTTTCACTCACCCCGAGATCCCACCAGAGATGATCTCCTCAGTTCAGAGGATGGCTTGATCTTCACGAGCAGCCCAGGGTTGGGAGAACATGCCCAGCTCTGCCACCAACTTCCCAAATCTCCCCTTCAAGTCCTTTCAAACTCCAAATATACTGCTCTGAAATAAGAAAAGCTACTCAGAACATCTCTTTTTTTCTTTAACAAGAAAAAATACCTGTAAGACTTGGAGACCCTGACTTTGGAAAGTGAGTGTAGCAAGGCTCCCTCATCCTTTGGCTTTATGTGTCTTTCCCTCCTGTGCTGCACACGTTGCTCCTTTCATGCTGCTGTTCAGACCCAGTGCGGTGACAGAGGACAAAAGCCATTTGTAAATATGTTCTCAGAAGAAAATCTGCTTTCCCCACCTTTTAAAAAGCGATTCCTGTTGCTGCACATTGTGTGTGTGCAGGGATTAAAAACACTTGAAAGCCCAAAGCAGAGACGAGACGTCGCATTCTGAAATTCTCCATGAAGGCGTGAACGAAGACACAATATGGAGCCAGTGCTGACATGCACAAAACAGCTCATTATATGGGAGAAAAACCAGCACCTTTCACCTCTGACAAGCTGAAAAAGAGAAAATCCCTGCCAGATAACCTGAGCAAAAGCCTCGCAGGAGAGGTGTGAACGTGCTGGAGTGCTGGGAGCTAATTGGGAGAGCCCCCATCATCCCCGAGCAGCAGCAGGAGAGAAAACACATCCCTTTGCAGTTGAATAAATAAAATATGCAAGCATTAGGCTCCTTGCCTGTCCTCCCTAATTCCTGTCCCCCAAACTGAGCTGAAACTGTGCCCTCGCTTAGCATCTCGCTGCATGGCTGAGCAGACCATGCTTTTAGCAGAGTTGTCAGGCTCATACCCATCCCGTCCCTTTGGAAATTTGGGTCAAGGGCTTTGTTTAGTTCTGCTTGAAGCCGTATTTGTGATACTTGGAGGGGATGAACTTCAGAAGTGCTCAGAATCCACCAGCCACAAAAAGGCACATTGTCAAGAGCTTCCTTGGCCATCTCCAAAATTAAAATTACTCATGTTTTTAAATAGATCTTCTGCCATATCTGAAAGGCTGGTTTATTTTCCAGGCAGGAATAGTCTAGAAGGGGTCCCCTTCCCCACATCCTTGCCACCACCTGCATCTTTTGACTGGGAGCTAAGACCATCTTGATGCCTCTATTTGTTTTTTGAAGAATTTAGAAAAGATCCTTACATATTCGAACAAGGCAAGGATCTGGCATGGAAATTAGCCTTCAGAGGCCAGCTTTCTCCCTTCATTAATATCTACAACAACTGTGGAGGTTAACTGAGACACTTTGGAAGTTCCCTTTGGAAAGCTCATAGCAGCAAGGGAAAACTGGGCTGGCTGTCAGGATGGGGCTTGGAGCAACCTGGCCTAGTGGAAGGTGTCCCTGCCGAAGGCACTGGGATGGAACAAGACGGTCTTTAAAGTCCTTTCCAACGTAAAACATTCTGTGGTCCTATGATCACGCCTGTTGTGCCTCCTCCTGTGAGCTCATACCCAAAATCTGCTGGCTCCAGTCTGCAGGAGAGCTGGGGAAGATGGGGAAAACTTCCCAGCTTGGTTGAAGTGGAAAGACAGGAGAGATGTGAGTGAAATGGATGCTTTGCAAATCCTTTTGAATAGTTCCCACTATGAGAACTAGACCGTCTCATCCTGGGGATGAATGCCAGGGAGAAGCAGGCTGGGAGGTGGGTTCTGCACCCCTGCCCCTGCCTCTGTCTTGGTGTCTTTCTCACGTAGAGCTGTTCCAGCTCTGCAACTCACCACACTCCCCACTTCATGCCTGGAATTTAAAAGATCTGTGTATTTATCTGTTGCTCTGTTCAAATTACCAACTGGGCTGTACCCACCGTGGTCTCTTGGGGAGCTCACACGATGCTACACAGCTTTTTGATCGAAGCAATCTCTCTGTTGAGGTGCTTTTTTCTTTGCACAGGATAAAAAAAAACACATCTGCTTTTTTTCCATCTCTTTCTCCCTCTTTCTTATTTTTGCCAAAGAACATCAACTTGAGGTGAAATATTTCCCAGTGCTGACAATAGCTTTGATATTGTAATGCCGAACCCATCAAGCCAAAGCTTTTAACTCTGGATTGTTCTTTTTTTTAAATATTGGATTTGTGACGTTTGTTCTCCTTCCTCTTGCCCACGATTGATCCACCTGTCCTATTTATCTCCTCCATCTCACTGGGCCATGGCCTTCAGCCCACTGGAGACTTTGCATTGATTGCCTAGGATTTTGGATGAAGCCAGCCAGTTATTTTCTCTTCCCCTCTTCAACTCTGTTACCTGTTGTTTATCCTCTAACCAAGCCTGGTTGAGGTTTTCTGCATCCAATGACCAGAAAAAAAAAAAATTACAATTCGGTTAAACTATAATTTGAACATATCAAAGTTCTTTCATGAGTCAAAATTCTTCCTCAGCATTTTCAAACCAAATGTTTCCAATGTGAAGACATGAAAAGTTTAATCTAGAAATTAATTACATCCATTTGTGAAGTGGCTTCAAAAGAGGATGGAAGTTCTTACACATGGAGAACAAATCATTTTGGTTTTCTCCAACTTACCAAAAAGATACATTTCAGGTCTGTTTTAAATGTTTTCCTGCGCACTGGTGCAGCCTACACATTGGTTAGGGAATGTCAGCATCTATTTCTTGGTCTGGCTCTGATCTGAAGGCTCAGCCTGCCTCTCTAGACCTGCCACCACCATCCCTCTCCCCAAGCATTACTCGGAAGCACTGACTCTTTGGTGTTTCTAAATTAACTACTTATTTTCACTACGTTTCCCTTCAGTCAACAGAGAGAAACTATCTTCTCCAGAAAACAATTGCAAACACTGAAGCTAAACTCGCTGTGACATATAAAAACAGGCTTTTTTTGGAGAAAGAAGGAAAAATGCTCCTGTGAAGGTGGTCACTGCAGCGTCGGGCTCAAAGCAAATCCAATAAACCAGGCAGGATGGCAGCTCTGTAACTCCAAATGGGAGACTGGCAACAACATCATGGATGTAAAGAGTTAGTGTAGAGGATTAAACTTTAATGAGGGCTTTTAGCATTGAAGGGATTGAAAACACAGTGAGAAAAAACAGGAAAGGTCTCCGGGTCCTCTCCCGCGCTCTCACACACACACGGCGTCTCTCGTCGAGGCGTTTGCACCCGTCAGTTCTTGAGGGTCATTTTGAGAAGAATAATTACATACTGGAAATGCTGTTTTCCAGCCATGAGTCCCTGAATGTGCTTCAGTGCTGCCACAGGGCAGATTTCCTCTTACAGAGCATTTTGCCCTCTCCCACCGGGACCAGATGGCGCAGCCAGAGCCATCTGAGGGCTGTAACTCACAAGGTTTTGCCCTCCAACCCTCCTTCAGGATTTCAGAAAAACCCCAATCCCCCCAAATCTAGTTCTATTATTTAAAATGGGGAGAAACAGCAATGAAGTTTCCCCCAAACAGTAATTATAGATTACACAGGCTGTAGGGAGGAACAACTCCAAACTCTAAACCTGGTCCTTACAAAACGCTGCAAAATCTTTCCCTGAAAATCCTTTGAAGCCAGGAAGGAAAGTGCTCACAAGGCTGACTGAGAAACCTGTGATATAAGTCTCCCTTAGCTCGTTTCTGCCTACTTGAAGACTTAATTAGTATTAAAAGCCCCAGGAAGTCTGAAGATTATTTATGGAGAACGTAGCAGTAGATATGGCCTGAGGAAAAAGGGAGGTAAGGCTGAACCACAGAGCCTGTCCAGGGGACTAAATCTACATTTTTACTGCTTTATTCCTTAATTTAGGTGCAAATTTGTTTTTTTTTTCTCCTCTCCTGCCCAAAATGTCAAGGTATTGCAAAGCTTTTCAAGCCTGGAATTGGGACAAAGAAAAAAAGGTCAAAGCCCTCAAAACAATTTGGAGGAATATTGGCCAAGATGTTTCATTTTTACTCTGACAGGTTTTTTTATTAACTTGCACAATCATTTAAAGCAAAAATTGATCTGCTAAAAGACACCAAGAAGCCATTAGTGCTGTGTAGGGATGGGCTTACATGGGTTGGTCTCCCCAGCTCTAAAGGGCCTTTGCTGGCATTAATTAACTCAGAATTTCTTAGTAATTTACAAAGAATAATAATTAATCCTTAGTAATTAATACTAACATTTTTCTTCATAGTTAATTTAACTATTTAACCAAGATTTTTCTTCATAATATTCTTCATAATTAATATAAAGTTACTGAATCCCAACCCTTTCCAGATAAGAAGATTAATGTAGGGGGATGCTTTCTGTTAATTTACCTCAAATAGAAGATGGAGACATGGATTATTATTCACAGAATCAAGGAAATAAACAGAAATATTCCCCTCTGGTTGCTGCCTGGCTGGAATGTGCCTGTTCCCATCCCCACAGCCACCACAGGCTCAGTGCATCTCCAGTAACCAAGGTGGTCCATCATCCCTGTGGGCAGCATGTGGCCCTGGCTGAGCCACCCCTCGATGGCTGACAATGCAATGATCCCTCTGCAGACAATGCAATGGATTTTGCCTTTAGTGAACCCTTCTAAAACACACCTCTGGGCTTTACATTATCATTTTTGTCTGACCTTTAAAGAAAAGCTTTAATCGACAACCAATTTCTGTCTCATTTTGTGACAGCTTGTTTTGTCTTGTCAATCAGTTCCTAAAGAGGAAGGTGGACAGCCTCCCACACCAGAGCCACGACAAAGGAAAGCCTATAAGGACACCAGGAATTCCTCTAATTGCTTTTCCAGCTGCTGAAAATGCCTCAAAGGATTTTCATTGAGAGGAAGCTTCTCTACAGATCCATAGGCAATATCCCAGTGGGAGGCAGGGGAAAGTGCTCGGTGAGCTGGTGCTTTGGTGCAGTGATTCCCAACAGTGTCAGTGATCGATTCCACCCGAGGAACCCCGGGGATGGGATGGATCCAACAGGAGAGGGTCCAATGTCACAGAATCACAGAATCATTAAATTTAGACAAGACCTCTAAGATCGTCTGGTCCAACCATGAACCATGTGTCATTGACGTGGAGAGTCCTGCCTCAGGGAAACGGTACAAAATGTGTAAAAGAGGAAAAAGGTGGATAAATACGTGTGAGAGAATACAGAGCTTTGAGGAATCAAGTTGGGATGCTTTGAGAGGTGGAGAGAGGTATTTGATCACCATTTGATCCATTTTGGTCACTATTTTGGCTTGCAGAGCCACAGTCCTGGTGTCACCACTGACTGCCAGGGGAATGCAGGAGGACCACCCTGGTCCTGGTGCCATCACCAACTGCCAGGGGTGATGCAGTTGGGCTGCCCAGGGCTCAGTCAGAAAACTGCTTTGCTTAGAATATTGTACATGCTGAAGACATGAGTTCTGCTTCACCCCAATCTCAGGCAACCATCAGCAAAGGCATTTGTCACTCTTCCCCCCTCCAAAACCAGGAAGCTTAAACAATATGCATCATTTATGCACCTTGAGAAGCAAGAAAATCAGAATTGAAAACAGCCTGATGCCTCTGTCTGCATGTGTCTGCATGAAATATTCAGCACAAACCCCAAGTCCTGCTGTGTGTCAGGGTTCGGGAGCGCTGCGTCTCCACGCGCCGCAATCAGAAACCATGGCAGCTCACAAAAAAAGTAACGGCTGCACCACACAGCAGATACCATTTCAGGTCAACTGCCAGGATGAAGAGGTGTTTCGAAGCTTCTTCAATATTTAAACTGAGAATGAGACACATCGAGACCGGATTGCTAATGGCTTCTTGCCTTGTGCTGCCACAGTAACACCAGGAGATTGGATGGCTTGCTGGGATTGCTGGAGAGAGTCAGGAAGGGTGAGGAGAGAAGCACTCTGTGTTGTAATTGCTGGATGTCCAAGTCTGCTCTGCCTGGGATTGCAGCCAGGCATGAACAAGGAGAAAGATGTAGCAACTTCTGAGCAATCCAGGCAGCAAATGAGCCCTACCTGGCTGGACCAGATCCTATTTCAGGAATTGCTTGTGAAATCCTGTCTCTCCAGATAACAGTGAGCAAGATCTAGTCTCTCAAACATGGAGATGACAAGTCAAATCCTCAAACCTTCCCTGGCTGCTTTAGAAAGCTTTGAGGCTTCCCTCAGTGCCTCGCTGGGGATCTGCTGCTGGCACAAATCCATCACGGGCAGCTCTGCTACATCTCCTCCTGCAACACCACGGGTCAGGTTGTCCCCATTTGGCTGTGCTGAGCATGGGCTGCTTCTGAGGGTGGCAGTGATCAAGCATCCCCCAAGATTCTTCCGTGGTTAAGAGGCTGATTTAGCTGCTAACTCACCCTAGGAAAAACCAGACTAATGCCTTCTGATTTCCAGTAGCAGATGGATGCTAAAACAGACAGAAAAATCACTGACACACAGGGCTCCTGTTGAATTCCAACGACCCGAATAGGTACCAAACATCTGCCCTCTAGTGCTGGCGAGGCCTCTGGTATTTACAGATCACAGAACAGCTGGGAGAAGAGAGCAGCTGAAACATCCTCGGCACAAATTGTGCCAGTGCGAACCGTCCCTGCTGGCACGTGCAGCCACTGCCACAACTGTGGTTGAAATCTCTGCATTTGAAACATCACTTGCCAAGCATGCCCTGCCTGTGAGCTGCTTCCCACCCCACCAGTGCTCCCAGTCAGAGATAAACAAGTCAGAACTCCTCTGGAACAAGGGGAGGGAGGCAGTTTCCCAAGGGCAACTGCAATTAGGTTTATGGTTGAAATTTGTGGTTCTCCTTTTTAATCCCCTTCTCATTAACTCTATATCCCCTCCCTGGGACTCTGAGCATGGTTTGCATTGCTCTTGTCTCCTCTCTGTGTTTAGAGTCCTTCAAAACAGACAGAAGCACTAAAAATAAAATCACCTGTCAGGTTCCCTAGTTATTACAAACAGAATGTCCTTTACAAAAATGCAACAAGTAAAACCTTCATATTGTGTGTGCTTATTCACATAAAATATTTAAAAGCTCCTAATGTTTTTATGGCTGTAATTAATCTTGTGTCGTGTTGGTGAAGAACAGCAGATGAAAAATTTCTGAGGCATCAGGCAGAAGCTTGAGCTTCTCAAGGCAAACCTGTATGTCCGTGCTTCCAAGGATTGAGGGGACTCATGAATGGGGTTTGGGGGATCCCTGCTCTGCCAGGAGGGCCTGATGGGATGGAGGAGGGCTGAGCCAGGTATTCTTTTAGATCATGTTGCCTTTGTGACATGAGTGCTCATACGATCTCTGGCAGCTTCGTAGCCGTGTGTGAGGAACCGTGATTTACCCAGCTCTGCTCCCCGGGCCGAGCAGCACCACCCACGCTGACAGTACGGGCCAGGGCTGGGGCTCCCTGTGTGCCTTCCTCTGGGGAAAGCTGATCCTGCCAAATAAGTGCTCCTTTTATTGTCTAAAATCATAAAGAAAAACCTCTCTGCACATTCATTGCAGCCGTCTGGAGAACTCTGGCTAGCACAGAAGCCTGAACACATATAAACTGTCACCAGTCAGAGACTCCTGGCCCAGCTTGCCTTGCCAATAAACTCTTTGATGGGAATATTCCCAGAAATACGATGCTTTAAAAATCAGATCCAGCCCTTGCTATCTATAGCTTCTCAAAGATGAAATTTTGGCCAAGATACAAAGAGAACAGCTTCCCACAGCTCCCTGTGCCACGGATGGAGCATAACCATCCATGGAGGAAGAACCAGGTGGCTGCTGGCTGAGGCACTGATGCTGTGGGAGGAAGCTCAGCCCTGGCCGAAATAGGTGCAGATCCAACATTTTTGGTAACTCAAATTGTTTTATCATAGAAGTGTGGGAGAACCTGGCTCACTGTGCAGGGAGTTTGCAATCAACACCTGAGACGAGAGACAGGTTGGTCTCAGTGGAGTAAAGAATTTAACCACAGTAACAAGGAAAGATCTATTTGACATTTCAGTCTTGATCCTTACACTTCTAAATTGCCCTTCAGAGGAGGAAGATAATGTGTGAAGTACAGGGCTGCTCCTGGGGACGCACCAGCCCATGAAATGCCAACATCCTGATGAAGCCAAGTGCTACAGATCTCGTACAGCTCAGGGATTTGGATCACCCAAAGGAGACACAGGGCTGGTGGAAGAGCTGGCCCAGGGATTGAGCTGAGCAGTGGAAATGGGGCATTTTGGTTTTCATCCTTGGGGGGAATCTGCTGTTCATCCAGGCTGGGAGCTAAGATCCAACGAAATCCATCCCTACTGCTCACTCCCAAACCCTCTGGGCTGTCGGGGCACCATGGAAAGAGGGTGGTCCCGTTCCTGGTACAGTGGTGAGATGTCCTGCCAAGAGCTGCTCTAGGGCTTTGTATGTACCCCAAGCACCATGTGGATTTATAGCCCTGTTTGTTACTCCAAGCCACCTGGGCTTTACCCTTCCCCCCTGCACAGAGCGAGAAGGGTTCAGGTAGCAGCACCCATGTCCCAGATGCAAAGCTGTTACACACATCCAGAGGTACAGATGGACAGCAAGGAAAGTGAAAGGCTAAAGGGAGAGGAGGGGATGGCCCAGCACACAGCTGGGGACTGGACAGTCAGTGGGGTTCAGCTGAACCCCCAAATCCATCAGTTCCCTGCTGCAGCCACATCCTCAACCTCCATGTGCTCCTGCACAAGCTTTTTTTTTTTTTTTAAGTTTAGTTGACTTTCAAAATAGCCAACCTGCCAAAGCTGCCCATTTTGCCTGCAGATGCTCTGCATTGGCGGCCTCCAAACCCCTTTAAATAGCCCCAGCTCAATCACAGCTCTGTCAGGCAATGCTCTATTTAACAGAAGCTGCCTGACTCGCACAGCAGCCACAGCCCAGGAATCTCCTCCTGAGTCCATTTTCTCAGTGAGTGGCAGCAATAAATAAAATCCAGCCAGTTGGTCCTTGAAACGCTACCATGGCTTGATTACTTTTGCCCAGGATTTTGCCAACTGTGCTGCAGCCTCCTGCAGATGCGGCCTCCCTGCGCCTGCCACCTCCCCTGGCTGGATGAGGGAAGAGGCAGCAATGAGATTACACATGGAGTGGGATCTGAGTGCAGGTGCAGGTGCAGGGCAGCAAAGGAGCCTGGAGGAGGCATATCCAGAAGGACATGCCCCTTTCCAAGCCTCTTGCCCTTGAGCTGTGCAGCAAGAGCAAGGTCCTGCCCAGGAAAGCTCCTGGGTTGTTTCTTGCAGGAACAGGGAATGCTGCCCCTGCCTTGGCCAGGCTCCAGGGTAGTTAATTGCATTCCTCCTGCCCAACATTAATTAATTTGGTGTCGTGCAGAGACCGCTGTGCTGGGTGCATCCGGGAGAAAAAAAGCAAAATCCACCACCCCCACACCCAACAAAGAAGAGAGGGGAAGGGAGCCGGGCTGGCAGTTGGCTCTGAGGCTCAGCAGGGACATGAGGTCCCATTCCCAGTGGGAAGCTTCTTGTCAGGATTTAGACATCTCTTGCAGTGCTGGACCTGGCTAGGTTAGCTCTGACACCAATTTGCTTTCACCTACGAGAGGACAGAGCCAAGTCACACACAGAGGTCACCTCCAGTTCACTCCCTGCATCTGTTCCCAGGGCAGAGAATGCCGGTGTTGGCCAGGAAAGTGTTTCAAAGACCAGCTGGTGGACAGGGAGGGTTGAGTACTGAGCAGCCACCTTGGCACTGCCAGACTCCCAAGAAAGTCCATGGGATTGAGTGTCCATGGGCTGCAGGACTTGTACAGATCTGGGGGTGCCTTGGGCCTCCTGAGCTGCCAAAGGAAACTCATCCCATCCAGGCAGCACAGCCACGAGGGATGATCCCCAGGGAGCAGACCCTGCGCAGACACCTGCCCTGCAAGGGTGTTTTTGGGAGGCAGAGCTGTGGCAGGAGAGTCCCTGCTCACTCAAAGAACAGATGCCAGTTATTTCAAACCCTACTGTTACCTCATTAAAGCAGCTGTCTGCTGTCCCCCGAAGACAGACAAATTAGGAGTCAACTCAACCAAGAGCACAACACACACAAAAAATATGTGATTGCACAAAACACTAACAAGGCTGCTCCCACCACGCTGGGCCTGGGAGTGCGTCGGGGGCTTGGGGAAAGAGGTGAAAGGAGGCAATGCAGCAGATTTGTTTCTCATTGTCAAGTTAGAGCCCAGCCCAGCTGTTTCCCCAAACAAGCCAAAGTCATGAGCTGTGTCTAGTTTGATTTTTTATTTTTTTTAACTTCTTGCAACACTGATATTTCAGATTCACAGCTGGGATCTCAGTTGCTGGCAATGCAAAGGGCTGGGTGTGCCCTCCTGCAAGTTATTTCTGTGGCCTGCCATTCCCTCCCTGATTGCAATGATCAGAGAGGTGGCAAGATCCTTACTCGTACTTAGGGTGCACGACCAGACCCAGCATGCACGGCCACAACGCGGCTGTGCCAGAGACGTGCGTGGCAGACACACCGTGTGTCCACACGCAGCACACGCCTCGTCCCCACACAGTGATGGGATGCTGGAGCATGCAGGCAGAGTCTTCAGGATCCCAGAGGGACATTCCAGCACCTGACGAGCCCTTGAGTCCCTTTGTAAACCTTGGGATAAGCACTGCATTCCCTGCAAGGGTCTCAGCCTCGATGCCAGCGAGGGGAGCAGCGCTGGGAGATGCAGCACAGCAAAACCCGCGTTGCTCAGATGTCAGGCGATCAAACCATCATTCCCTCGGTAGCCAGAGGCAGCAGCACCACACAGCAGCTTCCCAGCGCTGGAAGTGCATCTTGTTCAGGCTCAATTAATAGTTAAAGGATCCAGGTGATTATTTCCCACCTCCTGCGAGTGACAGCAGATGCTTTGGAGCGATTTGTAATCTAACAGAGACATTAACCTTTTAAAGCATTTCCCAGTGTCTCCAGGGCTGTCCAGGGACACTCTATTGTGCCAGGGAACAAAGAGCCCTGGATATTACTCAGGAGTGAACGGCAGGGATGAGCTTTACATAAAAGAGATCAATAAAAATATATCAACAGCCCATGCAGGGCGTGGGGAAGAGGTGGAGGAGAGAGGTCTGGGAGAAGATGCAGCATGACCAGCCAGGTCACGGCGTCACAGCAGTTATCGAGGAGCAGATGAAAAGATGCTGATTGGGCTTTTAATCTCTGCTCAACACATGGGTCCCCTGGGCCAAACATGCACTTGGTTTTGCTGCTGATGGGCAGGGGCTGTGGCCCTGCTTCCATTTGGCTTCTCCAGCTCCACCTCTTCCCCATGGCAAGGCCGGGGGTCCGAATGCTGCCACAACAGCTTTGGCAGTGTGTGGACTGCAGCCTCACCCCCACAGCATTCCTCCCCGAACAAGGGATCAGAACTCTACTGCTCACACGTGCAACGAGTCTGGCAGGTCTCCTGCACGCTGGTATCCCACAAACACAGTATGATGGGCTTCACAACAAGGAGTGAGAGAACAGAGGGGAAAGCCCCTGCACTTCGACAGGGATCCTCCCAACATGCAGGGATCGACACTCCATCTCGATGAGGCAGCCCCGGCACAGGGAGCCTGGGGAAAGGCTGTTCTATTTCTGGCCAAGACTTTCCCATCAGGGAAGCGTGTAGCACCAAATGCAACACAGCAAGCCTGGAAAGCAGATGGTCCGTGGAGGTGAGTCCCACTGTGGTTGTACAGTGAGTCTGACACCCTGGGGAGAAATCCCACAGACAGACGAGATCCCCAAATCTTCCCTGACAAAACCTCCGACTGGAGGGACAAAACAACTTTTTCAAACCCAAATACACCCTGCAGCAACCAGGATTAGGATGGTGCCACCAGCCTTTGGAGGAGCAGTGGGCAGTGGGTGCCTTTGCCCACAAAAAATAAATGTATTTACTGAATGCACCCAGGGAGCATTAACAGTCTGTTGCTATCACAGCCTCTGGCCAGTACTGATCTCTCATTACACAGAGCATTGAAAAAACACTTCGAAGAGGCTCAGAGCTGACCTCTACTGCCTTGGTACATGTGGGAGAGGAGGATCTGGCCCTTTCCGCCCACAGCCGAGCTCCGACCGCCGCCGCTCTCAGGGAGTGGATCTGGAGCAGGTGAATCTCTGCACGAGGCTCGGATGGCTCTTTGCACCCAGTGGGGTTTTCATCGAAATCAGATCAGAGATGCAAAAAAACAGAGCGGCAGGTACAGCAAACAAGAGCTGCCAGACTGGAGCGGGATGTGATAACAGCGGGGGCTCCACGCGGGACAGAGTATTTCTTCCAATCGTTCTGTAAAGCATCCATCTCCAGCTGCAGCTGGATGTTGTTTCCCAAGGGACTCTCTTCCCTGTCAGCTCCATTGAGCTCTCTTGCAAGCAGGAGCAGGGCTTGGAAGCAGACCCCCAACCTTCCTATGGGATCCACAATCACAGCCTTCCCTCCTCCACAGCCATCTCCTGTGGGAGCCTGGCGAGAGCCACCCTGCACCTACCTCTCACCCCCAGGGCTCCGTGCGGGCATGGACAGACTGTGAGCAACTGGGAGCCATCAAAACACAAAAATGAACACCATCAAAACCAAAACATCTTCACAAAATCCTCCTCTTACTGGGGATTCACATTAACCAGCAGGCGTCCTCCCTGCTCATTGCAGGAATGGCTTCTGGAGGTCCCTTTCAACCCAAACTCTTCTAGGATTTATGAAAACAGACAATTTGGCTGCAGCAAAACCCCATATCTGACAAGTTTCCCCCTTGGTGGAAAGGTCCCAACCAGCCACAAAGAGGGGACAACCATTCATGGTACCTTTACAAGGCAAATATAACTTCCTTACCCATTTGTAGAGTGCAGAAGCAAATATCCCAATGTTCTTCCATAAATTTGCTCTCAGAGCAGCCCTTACCTAAACCAGGCTGCAAAACTCATGATTAACAATTAGATTGCACCCTCCTCGCTCTCACTACAAGGCTTATCACACCAATAATACCCCCAAAATCAGCACAGCCCTTCCAGGAACCTGATTTTTGTACAAGCTGTTACAATCCTTTTGAGTAACATTAATTTTATTCAAATATCTGGGAAATATAGGAGGTAACAGCTGAAGTCTTGGTTCTTGCCTGACCCTTAGGGCAGGAAAATATTCAGTTAATATCTTAGACATCCGACCAGACCACGTGCTGCTGGGGCTCCTATTCCTCATTTTATATAATGAAAAATACAAAGTATAATTCAAAAGAAGAAATATATTTTAAAATATGGCATGAAAGAGCTTCTTTACTGACAGATCCTTAGTGTACTTTGATTTGCTTTTCCTTACAAGCTCTCTCTCAACTATTATTTTCTTTCCCAGTGGTGTCATTCTAATTTTCAAACTCAAGCAAAGAAACAGCTCATTCCTCACCTCTGGTCAGCAGCCTCCTCAGGGGGGTTTCTTCAACTTCTCAACAAACACCCGCTCAGCCAGTGCCTGGCTGAAGAAGCAAACTTCTCCCAGTGCTGTGAAGTTGCAGCCGCTGAGCAGATGTTGTTAATCAGCACCAACCACTCAGGTGCACCGTAACAAAGAAACCTGGCTTTGTTGGAGACCTTCCCCACATCTTTCATCTGGTGTATTGAAGGGTTTCCCAAGGTGTGAACTTGCAGAAGTGGGAAAATATAATAATTGTGAGTACTTCCCTCCTGAAGTGAAGTCTGGTTTGTGGCAATGGCCAAGGAGGAGCACGGCTGCCTCAGGATGGAGCCACATGAGCTCTTCAGTGTCCTGAACATCCAAACCAGCCCATTCTTGTCTCTCTGATGCCCTCTCTCTTCAAGGAAATGATGTCAGCCTTTTGGGTCTTTTCCGACTCTTTTTCTCATTTCTTTTTTGCTCATCACCCTGAACATTTTAAGACAATCTGCCATTTCCAAGCCATCGTGCAGTGGGTGTCCCTGTGGTGCACATCCTGCTGACATGTGATGTGACTGAAGCCATAAAGTGCTTTTTTGTAGCTGTCACTGTGGGTAAGAGCCCACAGAAGAAGGATTTATCTATATTTTCTGTCCTCTCTCACCCCACTACTTCCTCCAAGCTCCAACTGCTCAAACCAGAGCTTTGAGTTCATTACACCCTGCTGAGCAAAGAGACTGGTTTGAAAACCAAGCACAAAGGGATGTGTTTAAGGGCTCTGCTGGCATTAAGAGAGGAAAGGGGGATAACCTGACTTCCCAGGAGGAGGAGAGGGTGACGTGGTGGTGGTCAGTGCTCCTTCAGGCACTTCAGAGTGCTGGAGTGCTGTCGAGGCCCACGAGGCTTGTCGGAGAACCACCCCAATGACGGGTGTTTGGCTAATGGCTGAAGGTTTGAAGTCCTCTGTGTCCTCCCTGACACTGGAGGTGCTTTGCGTTCTCCTGCTTGGACAGACTCGGCCCAGAGGCCCGGTGTGGCTTCAGCATCTCCCCTGGACACTGGGATCCTGAGTGAGGACATCACACCAGGGAAACTTCAGCCCCCAGCTCAGAGAGCCACATCTGGTGGATTGTGAACTACCACAGCTGACCTTCAGGATTTTCTTCAGCCCTGTCCCTTAATCAATTCTGTATAATCATTAGGAAGAATATATGCATACAATATATAAATGTATATAATATATCTGGGGAACAAATACAACACCAGCTACAGCTTCCCATCAGGCACTTTAGACACTCAACTCAGAGTGGGATGAGACCTCTGCTGCTCCTCCATCTGCTCCCTCTCTGTGGGTGTAGGTGGGCTTGGGGTGTGTCCTGAGCACTTCAAAGATTTCCAGGGAAGAGTGGAAACCTCAGAGCAACTGTGAAAACAAGATGGGGAAACTGAGGCATGTAATTGCCTCCTCCCAAAGCCCCAGAAGGATTAATTACTAAAGGTGAGCCTTCAGTCTCAAAACACAGTTGGCTCCCTGCACCCACGTGGTGGAGCTGCCCCTTCTCCCGTCTCCTTCTCCGCAGGAATCTGCCCAGCAGGATTGTGGTCTCTGGGGTCACACTGCCAGGGAAGATCCCACCTGCACAGCAGGTGGGAATAATCTGCCAAGTCATTTCCAGACCAGAGTAAGCAGCTCCCCAGCAGGGATGTCAACAGGCAGAGGTTAATCCTCCCGGGCCCAGAGCTGGATGATCTGGTGACGCCAAGCTTTCTGTGCCAATCAAAGTGTGCCCATTCATAGCAAGTGCTGGCAGGCTGGAAGCTGCCAGGAGATCCCACACTGCTTTCCTTGCTCCCTGATTAACCCTGAGGGACTCTGTGCAGGGCATTGTGCTCCCATTTCCCTGGCTGCAAAACAACTCCCTGCTGTAAAGCAAAGAAAGATGTAAACGTAACAAGTCAGCGAATATTTTTATTTATTTCTCTGCTGCTGAGATCTAGTACCTCTGATTAAATCCAACCAAGATCCTAACTGGACTAATTCAGGCTTCCAGAGGAAGCAAGTTCTGATTAAAGGGGATCTTTGAAATATCTCACAAGGAAGAGATCTGAAGAGGTGTAATCCAACCCAATCCAGCCTGCCAGAGCCATCTCCTACTTGCACAGTTTTAATAGAGTTCAAGGCCAGAAGGGTCCATTATAATCTTCTAAAGCTGTGTTTCAGCACGGAGGGAGGAAGAGAGGGAGGGAGAAAAGGTGGCTGAGGGTCCTCCAGGCTGAAAGAGCTGCGTGAGAGCACGCAGACACAAAAGATAAAGGCAGTGATATGTGGGATTTGGAAATGGCAAAAAGATGGGGGGACCTGGCCAAGCCTCGACCTCTGCATTGGGTTCTACCACACACCACCCCATTTTCCACAGCAACTGGTCCCAGTTGTCCATACAGACTGGGCCCAAACAACACAGGGGCTGGAGCACACCCAGCGCTGCAGCCATACGGCAGCACCTCCAGCCCAGCCCACACACTCTCGGGGCTCCGCGTCAGCAGCAAGGCATCCTTCACCCTCCTTCCTCCTATAAATATAAAGGGTGTTTACATCGCCTTCCACCCAAATTTTACTTCCTTTTCCCCTGCAAAGGCTCAATGTGGAGATGTCACTTGGTGTCCCACGCGGAGCCCGGAGCCTGCGGAGCGCTCGGTGCCAGGCGCAGGTTTGGTTTGCGTCTGCTCTGACGAAGCTGCACAAAAACGAGCTTGGGAGGCTTTTAATTTTCCAAGCTTTAGATGAAAAGGATTCATTTAAAGCCTTTAAAAAATTTAGCCTACTTCACAGCACCTTCCAGAGATTGGTGTTGTGCTCTTTAAATAGGAGACATGTTTTAAAGCGGCTGCCATCATTTATTAAATTAGCCTCAGACTTGCAAATTCAGCTCCCTCTTATTGAATCTTGTAATATTTATTTGCCAAGTTGTGATATTTGGAACTGCGCACGTTACACACATGGGGGAAAGAGGGAGGTGATGGGGAAGGCGTGAGGGGACGGGGGAAGGAAACCACTTCTACTGTAAATTGTGTAAATACATTTGCACATCCCAGGAGGGGTAGGGAAAAGGCATTGTAATTAAAATGACTGCCAGGGTATTTTAAACAAGGAAGAATAAATAGACTTTTCTCTGCATGGCACAGGCTCCTTTAACTTGGAAACTTCGTGACAGAAGATGATTAAAAATATCTTATGGCGTGTCTGAAATCTGCAAGCTTTGATGAGAAAAATGTTCTTGGGAATGAAAGGAGATCAAGTGAAGGAGGAACAGTCTCCTACACAGTGTTTTATAGGCCCAATTCATGACTGCAGATGTCACAGAAAATAATAATAAAAAAGCCTCTTTTTTTTTGCTTCCTAACAGAAAAGAAGAAAAACACCGAGCAGGGCTCCTGTAGTGATAAGATCCCTTTTCTCCAGCTCTCAGAGCAGTGGTGAGAGGATGCTCCAGGAAACCATGGCAATGGCTGAGGAACTGTCGAGCTCTCACCTGGAGATGTCACCCTAAGTCAGACAGGGCACAGGGCTGGCCCTGGTACCCCACATGCCAGCCTTTGGCAGGCCCAGGGGCACGGGACAGACAGTTCCTGCATCCTGCCTGCTGAACTAAAGCTCTTTTCTCTCTGCCGGGTCCAGCCCTGGGGAACAGCTTTGCCCTTCACACAGCCCCGAGCTGGTCTGGCAGGAGCTCCTTCGAGGGCTGCTTGAGAAGGGGCTGCAGGTTCTGCCCGCTCCCAGGCAGCTCCTCATGCGACTGACTGGGCTTCAGCAGAGCTGCGGGGGTTAAACCTGGACCACAAGAAATCACAATCCCTTGGGCTGGAAGGGACCTTAAAGTTCATCTCATTCCACCCCCTACCATGGGCAGGGACACCTCCCACTATCCCAGGTTGCTCCAAGCCCCGTCCAGCCTAGCCTTGGACACTTCCAGGGATCCAGGGGCAGCCACAGCTGCTCTGGGCACCCTGTGCCAGGGCCTCCCCACCCGCCCAGGGAAGAATTCCTTCCCAATATCCCACCTAACCCTGCCCTCTGGCAGTGGGAAGCCATTCCCCCTTGTCCTGCGCCTCCATGTCCTTGCATAACGTCCCACTCCAGATGTCACATGCCTCTCCCCAAAATCCTCCCCAAACCCCGCCCATCTGTCTGAGAGTGGGAGCTCTCCCTTCTTCCCCTGTGCCATGAGGATGTGGGGGAGGAGGAGCATGGCCAGGCACAGCCACCTGCATCCCTGCCCTCCCAAGGGGATGGAACTGGGGTCCACGGGGAGGAGATCTGGGGCTTGCTGCAGTTTGGAGGTTCAGACAGGAGAGTTTGCAAAGCTGTGCCAGGGACTCCCTTGGAGGACAAAACTGCTTCTGAAAGGGAAACAACTGGGATGGAGGAATCTCAGAGCGCCTGGGACTTCAGGAACTATTTCAGGGTTTGAATCCCTGCTGTGAGCCGAGTTAATCCACCACAGCCCAGGTCCCACTCCGCCAGCCATAGCTCATCTGTGCAGGCTGGAAATGCTCCAGACACACTTTCCTTCTTTTTGTTTCAGTTTTGAAAATTGTTCTACAATTGTTCTACAAAAGAGCTTCCCCTTAAGAAGTAGATCATAGAATCATTAAGGCTGGACAAGACCTCCAAGATCAAGTCCAACCACGTAATGATGAAATAAAAAAGAGATTAAATAAATTTTTAAAGATTAAAAAAGATTAAAAATTATTTTTAAAAAATACGTGAAAAAAAGAAAAGAAAGAAAGAAAGAAAAAGATACTGAGTCTCTCACTTGGATCAGAACCCCTGCCCTGAGCTGGTAACACCATCACAGCATCAGTGCTGGATGAAATTCCCAGTAACCTCGGCCTTGCTCCAAGGAGGGGCTCTGGGATAACACCTCACCAATAGATTTCTTTGAAGACCTTAAAACTGGGAGTGCCCAATTTGCAAAAAGAGTTATTTCAGATTATTTTGATCTGGCTTTTTTTTTTTGCTTTGTTTTGTTTTGTTTTTTTCTTTTTTAATGATTCTAATTTTTCTACCGCTCAGAGCCCTGGACCTGGTAACCACGGAAACTCAGCTTCCCAAGCAGAGGGATACAGGAGCACCACCACCAAACACAGAATCTAATCATCTCCCCTAAATGCAACATGAAGACATCCATGTGGTGATGCATTGCTGAAAGAGGATTTTATTAGTGTTCACTTCTTCATGAAGTATCATATCAGGGTGTGCTATGATGGAGTGTCCTGTGCAGTTACAGTTCCCATCTGAGAGGGTTGATGAGTCCATCAAGATATGGCAAACCTGGAGGAAGGACAGGTAAGTTGTGTCAAGACACATGGGAAAAAACATCCCTGACAGTCCCTGACATGCTCCTCCTGCTCGAGAAAGGAAAGCAAGGTGGGAAAAAGGAAAAATATGGGGAAAAAAGTCACCAGAGAAGGTTCAACTTGGCAAACACTGAATGAAGAGTCTGTGCCTCGGTTTCCCCACTTGCATTAATTATCTATAAGGCAGCAAAGAGCTTCTCTCTCTTGCTGAGAGCTACAAGTTGTTGCAAACCTCTTCCAGAGGGCCCAGAGCTGCTCCAATGACCAGGCCCTCGCTGTGGGCTGCTGGCAGCCGGGGAATGACCACAGGCAGCATTTGGCCTTGCTGACCACTGGCAGAGTTGCCCATCGCTTCCCAGCTTCAAATACCTCAGGATAAACCTCCCCCTCACTAGCATGGCTGTTAACCCCTGGTTTGCTCCAGCAAAAGAATGTGTTCCCCTGTCTCCATCCTCTGTGTGTTCCCATGGTCTGACAGGGTCGGAGCCGCTGCCTTGGTCCCTGCTGCTCACTGGAGTGCAGCATTCAGCACATTGCAAATAGAGAGGTTCTGTCAAACCTCCACCCACGGGAAATCGATCCCTGCCTCCCAGTTTAATTATGATGAGAGGACAATCTCGCTCTCCAGGAAAAAGCAGCGTGGCTTGGTTGGGTCCCTGCCTTCTGCAGGCACACACTGCCCTTCAGCCCGGCCCCTGGGCTGGCCAAGGGAAATGGAAGAGATCCAGGGGGAAGAGGAGAAAGGAGAGGAGCATGCAGCGAGAGAGAGTGAGGCTGTGTGGCCAGAGGGATTGGGGCCCAGGTGCTGTCCTGCTGCCGTTCTGCCTGGCACATGCTGGCATCGCTCTAATGAAGACAGTCTTGGCACAGGCACTGGCCAAGTTTTCTCACAGGCCAGTGGGTCCTCTTCCTTATCCAATTCCTACACATGCTCCTCCTGGACTCGGCTCAGCTCTGCTAATGGGGAGCTGGAAAAGAGGAGAGAAAGCAAAGATAAAGGAACAGAGAGAAGCAGGGAGGGAAGGCAGGGAATGCTCTCCAGCTGGACAGAGCTTGGGAGAGGGGGGCTTTGGTGGGCTGCTGTGAGTGACAGGACTGGGCAGAAGGAAGGAAGGAGGTGACTTCATCTCATACCAGAGACCTGACAGCCAGCAGAGGATAAAAGCCTGGGAATCCCTCGGCTCCAGTGAGGAGACCTCTCAGCTGCCAAAAGAGGGGTGGGAGATGGGGAGCTGAGGTTTGAATTCCACGCTCAACTCCTGCCCCTGGTCTTTCCCACACCAATGAGAAAAAATCAAAAGAGTAACCCAAGTGACAGGCAGGATGCCTGGGAAGGAGCCAGCTGCCTCCCTCATTGCTGGCTGCCAGGAGGCTGCAGGGCACTGGGGAGGAGGATGGAGGGAACATTTGCGGCTGCGGAACCGCCCCATCCTTTGGGGACATCAGAGACAGCACCAGGGACACCTCTGACCCCGGGTCCAGGCTGCAGAGCCTTCACACCTCTGCCTGCTTCTCTGCCTGCACCCCTGCCTGCTCCCTGGCTGCCCTCCTCAGCTTCTCATAGAATTGCTGTGCTTGGAAAAGCCCTCCAAGATCAGGGTCCCACCATTCCCCCAGCACTGCCAAGGCCACCACTAACTCCCATTCCCAGGTGCCACATCCACATGGCTTTTAAATCCCTCCAGGAATGGAGACTCCACCGCTGCCCTGGGCAGCTGTGCCAGGGCTAGAAAACCCTTTGGGTGAAGAAATTTTTCCCTAATATCCAATCTAAACCTCCCCTGTTGCAACTTGAGGCTGTTCCCTCTTGTCCTGTTGTTCCCTGGGAGCAGAGCCCAATGCCCCCCGGCTGCCCCCTCCTGTCAGGGACTTGTGCAGAGCCAGAAGGGCCCCCCTGAGCCTCCTTTGCTCCAGGCTGAGCCTCCCCAGCTCCCTCAGCTGCTCCTGCTGCTCCAGACTCTTCCCCAGCTCTGTTGTTCTTCTTTGCTCTGTACATTCCCTTGCTGAACAAAGCAAGTCATGGGTGGTAATATCAGAGAATAGTTTGGGTTGGAAGGGGCCTTCCAAAGTCATCTAGTCCCAACCTGCAAATTTTACTTCACCAGGTTTAAACACCTAAAAGAAACTTCACTTTTTCCCCTCATCTCTCAATTTTTTAGCTGCTACTTCAAACCTCAGGCCCAACCTCCGGCTGCCATTTGGAAAATAAACCACAAATGTAATCAAAGTAATTACTACCTCCACTTCAAACATTATATTATCAAGCCAACTAGCTCCCCATTGAAGACAATTAATCTGCACACAGTCACCAAAAGAAACTGTCAGCAATTAGAAGTGGAAGCACAACTTTGTAGTTAATTGGGAATATTGCACCTCTGTTACACGTTTAATTAGTTGATGGAGTGTGTCCCTTCTCAGACATTTTTCTTTTTAAACTGTATCTGAAATTCATTCCTTATCCCCCGAACTTTTTTTTTCCCGATGCAAAATACTAAAGGAAATAAATAAAGCATGAGAAATCTTAAACCTGATTTTGGCTCTCCCTTAGTTTGCAGCTTGTAGTGTGTACAGAGGAGTTTATAGACCTCCAAGAGATAAGGAGGAAAAGTTCTTTTCTTTCAGAGTTTCTCTTTTTTTCATTAATCTGATTTTAAGACCTTGCCTGCGCATTTTCACACTTCTCCCATAAATCTCATTTTCGTCCTGTTTCCCTTGGGATTATCAGGTGAACGAACAGGAGGGCCCAGAGCTGAGCAGAGCCAGGCACACGCTGCGATACATTCATTTCAACACTTATTTTACAAAGGTTCTAAATTTTATCTTTGCATAATGATGCTGCTTTGCATATCTATAGCTGCTTTCATCCCATGATCTCAGTGCATTCTGCAGACTGTTAATTAAGTCTCAAAACACCCTGGTGAAGTCAATAGGAGGGCTTTATTGGGGTGGGTTTATCTAATTTGTAGGAGAAAAGGGTAAACTGAGGCAGGGGGAGACTGAAGAGGCGTTTGCAGGCATGGGACAGCACGACAAAGTGTGTTGTAGGAGCCTTGTCTTTGTAAGCCCTACAGCCAGAGACACATCACAGTCATCACATTGCCTGGGCCAACAAGTGCACAGCCCTGGAAGTGCTCAAGGCCAGGCTGGATGAGGTTTGGAGGGACCTGGTCTCGTGGAAGGCATCGCTGCCCATGGCAGGGAGTGGACCAAGATGAGTTTTAAGGTCCCTTCCAAGGCAAACCCTTCTGTGATTCTGTGATCCCTGGTTACCAGACAGCCACAGTTTAGGCTCGGTGCAGGGTTACACGGCTGCACCCCGAGGCAGCAGCTGTGCTCAGGGCTGCTGGTACCCAGAGCTCCTCAGCCCACGCTCCCCCATGGTTTCATGCCAACACACCCCTCCCAGCACCGCCCAGGTCTCAAATGCTCTGGAGATGCTCCCGAGAGCAATCCTTTGCTTGGGGTGGGTGTTTGCTTTTGTCATCCTTGGTGCTGCTTTCCAAACACTCTAAAATGAAAACATTTTTATACCCAGAAGGGCCTATTTTTCATCACCTCAGAGCAGCATAGACCAAGAATAATTTTGCTGAAAGCTAACAAATCCACACGCTGGCTCAAGGCAAGAGGCAGCCTGGCGAGATATGCCTGTTGCCATGAGCAGAAAAACATCTCAGGGCCCAACCCTATCCCAATGAATTTCGCTCCCACAGCACGGAAATTGCAGCATGGGTGGCACATGTGGTCCTAGCTGCCAACTCCAGCGAGCCTTGCTCCAGCTCCAAGAGAAAACTCTGCCAAAATCCCATCACTTCAAGCAGAAAGATCCAGCCTGGAGGAATTCAACATGCCTGGAGAATTGCTGGGGGAAACCGCAACAACAAACCTGCAGAAAACTGAGCTGGCAAAGCCAAGAACACCAATGGGGCTGCTGTCCTTCCCCACTGTCCTTCAGAAAAGCCTTTTCTACATTACCAAACATCATGGCCTTGTTTGAAGCATCGTTGCAAGAAGCAACGTCCTGATTGCAAATCAGCTTCTTCATGTTGTTATTTGCTGGAACAAAACCATCCAAGTTACAACTCAGGTTTGCAGAAGGGAGGAAGCATTTGCAACAGTTGAGTTGGTGGGGAAAAAAATCACTTTTCAAGTTGTCTGAGAACAGCTGCAGACTTTAAAGGGCAAGAATTTGCATGGGTGAGTCTGCGTTGCTCTCCATCCTTGGGCACGAGGAATTTCAAAAGCTCAGGAGGACCCTGGTGGGGTCATGTCTGTGTTTGCCTCTCGTCCCATCTCCAGGTAGCAGGTACAACTCATCAACCATCTTCTGGGCATGGAAGCAGATGAGGCAGATCCCAGAAACTACCAGAACCATGAGGTCACTGCTGGCAGCAGCACAAGCCAGTCCATGCAGCAGCGATACC
This sequence comes from Atrichornis clamosus, assembly GCA_013400975.1. Classification (NCBI taxonomy): domain Eukaryota; kingdom Metazoa; phylum Chordata; class Aves; order Passeriformes; family Menuridae; genus Atrichornis; species Atrichornis clamosus. The sequence continues at coordinate 122,076 of WBMZ01010353.1, forward strand.
ACTTTGTGCTGTCGGCCGAAACGCAAACGGCACTGAAGTCAAAGGGAATGCATCCCCCAGGCTTTGGATCAGCCTGCAAAGCACATGGAGTGTGTGGGTGCTTTCTTTTTTTGCCAGGGACAATTCAAGCAAAACTCAACCTCCTTCTTCCTCCAGCTGAAATAAAGCATCAACAGAAGACAGAAATTTTGGCCTGAAAAGGAGCCAAGCACTGCTGAATGCTGGCCCACGGTCCTCGCATGAGGGATAATGAGAATTACTGAAGTGTCTTTGGAAAGCACCTTGAGATTGTGCCATCCTATGTCCTGCTAGAACACAGGGGTGAAAGAAGGGCCAGACAGAGCAGGGCAAGTATCCCGTGCTGACCACAAGGCTGCAGTCCTGTACTGCATGCTGGTTGGGCATTTTGGGCCATTGCAACGCAGCACCAGGACTTTTCCTCACCCTGAGCCCCTCTGGCAAATGCAGGAAACCAGGCTGCTTTGGGAGTGTGTGTTGGGATAGGGAACAGAAAGATGCAGCAGTGGGAGGGAGCGGGGGTCCCCCCATCTCATAAAAGGCATCCTCAGAATGGACCCTTCTCTGTTTTGTATCCCCAGGTGGACCCCAACACACCATCCCTGAAGACTGAGACACTTGGTTTGTCACAAGGATGTGCCCAGGGCCACTTTGCCATGTGATGGTGTTTCCCACGTGGACATCCCTTCAGAGCAATGGTGTTGCTGTGCTCTGCTGAGCCCAGGAGCTTCTCTGCACTCTGAAATAGCAGTGGTGGGACCTCTCCCACCGCACGGTACTGGAGAGCTGAGAAAGGGCCTGTTCCATTTGCAGAGCTCTGTGTCGGGGAAATGCCGGCTTGGGCCCATCTGGGAGGAATTATCAGAAGAGCTGTTTGTCAGCTGCTTCCACACAGAGGAAGGGTTGGGATTTTACACCATTAACCTCCCCCAGAATAAAAACCAGACAGGCGAGGAGATTTATTACACACAAACCTCACAGGATTACAACTGCCCCATGGAAGGAGCCCTGTCTGAGAGAGTGTTTTTTAACTGGCATGCAAGAGCAGAGCAGCCTCGCCAAAATTACCTTGGAGCATGGAAAATGGAGCAGATCCTTGGCTGGATTAAACAATGGCATCAGCAAATGCCTAGTTTGAGGAAGGAGGGGGAAAGCAGAGATGAGGGCTCTGATTTAGGGACCACCCAGGAGATGAAAGATGCTTGAACTGCTGCTGAGCTCTGCAGCCTCAGCTGCTGCCTACATCAAAATCACAGGCTGTGATGATCCCCCAGCCCGATCTAGTTGCAAATGACTTTGGTGGGATTTGAGACCCCAGGCACTGGGATCAGGTCTCATTTCTCCCTTCACCAAAGACGTGTTTACATGTGAGAAATCATCCCTAGGGATGACCATATAGTATTTTCATCGATTTTTAATACTACTTGTTTACCTGTTTCCAAATTGTAGGAGTCATTTTTATTTCTTTGCTGCTACATTTTCCACAAAAGCTTTGCTAAAAAAATCAAAATTGTCTTTGAAACAGATATCGAGCATGTTTTGTTTCCTGACAACCACACGTAGAGATTCAATTTGTATACGCTTCTCGGTGAGTATGTCACACTGTGATTGCTCACACATTAACTGACACAGCAGAGCTGGGTGGGAGATGTTTTATCTATTCCACGAGAATTTCAGAGACTAGTAAAAACACCATTGGATCTAAAAGAGACCTTGATGTTTCGTAATGTGTAAGACAAAAGGGTTTCCTATTTAATTAGCCAAAATATTAGATCAAAAAGGATGCCTTAGATTTTGAAATGAGTCAGTAGTGAAACATAACTATTTTCTTCTTCTCCAAATTTAAAAGGATTTCCAATTGGGAAAATGAAAAGAAAAGCTTCAGGACAATGAATTTTTGTCACATGAATGAGTTGTACCAAATTGGACATTTTCTGCTGGAGCCCACATCAGAAGCTGTGACCCTGATCCAGCTGCTCTTGCAGAAGCATCACCCCAAGCACTCTTCTCCTGACAAAACTGGCTCATTTCCTCTAGAAAAACACAAATAACGACCAACTTCCACACACTGTATAAAGACAGAGAGTAAACTTGCACTGCTTATTATGCTACATGTAGGGACATAACTCTCCCCTTGATCTCCATTCAAGAGAGAAGGGAAATTCCAACGTTTCAGAGGCTTTGTTATTATCTTGAGCACTATAGCAGCAGCCAGAGAGAGCATCCAGCAAGACAAGACAGAGGATGGGTTTTGGAGACAGGGCACAGCAGCTCAGACATGCGTTAGGTCTGTGAAGCTGAGCTGGAGAACTCCCAGCAGCCAACCTTTCATCTGCCCATCAGCGTTCCTGCAGTGGGAATTGCAGAGTCAGAAAAACCAACAGAAAAGAAAAGAAAAGTAATAATCAAACCCCACGTTCATTTTCATGGTATAAACACAAGGTCTGCCCCAAACACAAGCCTGTGAACAGCTATTTTCACAGCAAGGCAACGTGAGTTAGAGCACAGTACTGATAATGCCAAGGTTGTGGGTTTGATCCTTGTATGGGCCATTAAGGGTTGGACTTGATGGTCCTTGTGGCTCCCTTCCAACTCAGAATATTCTGTGATTCTGAGTCAAATTTGCTCCAGATGCACCATGTGCTGCTCTGTGGTGGAGTGGGCAGGTTCCTAATCCCCTGCCCCTACTGCACCTTGCTGGCTGCACACAAGTGGAGGGACATCCTCCTCCTGTCCTATTTACACACCAACACCCCCACTCCTGGAATTATCCACTTATCAGACCCTACCCACCCGGGCATTACTCTTATCCCCTCTTAGACCTGCTCGAGCCTCAGTGCACACAGTTGGGTGTGCATCCCTGACACACACGAGAGTGCCCGCACCCCCCGCTCCCTCTTGCATCCCTGCCATCCCTCACACGTCTGCAGTTCATAACCACATTTCTGCCTCCGCTCTCCCTGGGCATTCATCAGCACCAAAACCTTTCTGCTCCTCACTCTCCTCCACCTGATCTCACTTTCTGCACCCCTGGTGGGTGAGCAGGAGCAAACCCTGATGCTCTCCAGCATCTCCCTGCAGCCATGGGAACCAGGGATGCTGAAGGCTGGAGGTGCCAGACAGGTGTGGAGAGAAGGTGAAAAAGAGAAAAACGCCTGGTTTTGGAGGGAAGTTGAGCCGTGGGGTTAACTGGATGATGAATGGTGGCAGGTGGGTGCTTAACCACGTCCCACTCTGCCCACGGCGGTGCCGCTGCAGCGGCTCCAGCACAGGGAATGCTGTTTCAAGGTTACTTGAGCGACAAATGATGTTATGTACTTAACAGCCCTGGCAATAACACCCACCCATGGCTTGCTCATCCTCCCCATTTATTTTCCCCTTGCAGGTGCGTGGCTGGAAAAGTGCTCCAGCTTTCATCTCGTTATGGGGAAGGAGGGGCCGTCTCCATCCAAGGGCTGCAGAAACAGCTACAACTCCGTAATGAAAATAACAGGAGTCAGATCCTGCACCAGCACCACCTCTGCGTGCTCCAGTATTTGGGTGCTGTGCTGATTTATACCAGCCATGGGTCTACCTTCTGAGATGTAGAATCATTAAGCTTGGAAAAGACTTCTGAGACCATTGAATTAACTCAGCACCACCACCATGTTCACCACTAACCCATGTCCCCAGGTGCCACATCCACACCCTTTTGAATGCTTCCGGAGATGGTGACTTCACCCCTTCCCTGGCCAGCTTGTTCCAGTGCCTGAACACACTCTCTGTGAAGAAATTTTTCCTAATATCCAACCTAAACCTCCCTTGGCACACCTTGAGGCCATTTTCTTTGGTCCTATCACTTATTACTGGAGAGAAGAAAGTGACCCCTACCTGGCTACAACCTCCTTTCAAGTAGTTGTAGAGAGCAATGACGTCTCCCCAGAGCGTCTTTTTTTCCAGGCTATCACAAAACCATCAGTGAAAATGTCTGTATTGGGTTCAGGCATGAGATAAAACCCACAAGGGACAGTGGCAGAGCTGCTGAAAGGGAAGAGTGATGTCCCACCTGCACTGCAAACTGAAGCTGAAACTCAGGGTGTGATTCTCCCTCTGGTTTTAACTGTACATCAAGAGGTCTCAATCTCCCCTTTTCCTTGGTGATTCCAAGTATAAACACCAAGTTTTAGTCCTGGAGAGGACTTTTCATGCCTGGAGATGGATGTTTTCTTTTTAGCACCGAGACGAGGAGCTGACCCACTCTCATCCTTCACATCAGCCTTTACCCACCTTGGTTACATGTGAAAGGGCAGTCCTCGTGCCCCTCCGTCCCCCCACATGGAGCATCCCTGGGGAGAGCAGCCCAGAGGGCTGGTCTGTCTGTCCGTCCCTCCCCCTGTGCTGTCTGACTCTGCCAGCAGCAGTGCCCGACACGCTCTGCTGTCAGACCTTGGCGTGCCAGACCCCCCTGTAGGCAGCTGCACACAGGATTAGGAGCAACATGTCCAAACCTTGTACAATTATGTGCAACTGCTTCTCCACTGCAAATAGACAGAGCAGCAACGGAGCAGAAGCTACGGTCTCGCATTCCTGATTTCCAAAGGACAGTTGTGTGGCCACTGTCCATTACAGCCAGGGCAAATGAAGATGAATGAAGGTGAGTTTGGATGCTCCATATGCCTCTGTTGGTGTACTGCAGTGGGCCTGGAATACGGGAAACATCACAAGGAGCAAACAGCTACAATTTCTTCCTGAATCTCAGAAAATGTTGCACTTAGCTGCAGGTCCAAAAAACCGAGTCACCTTAGGTTTGAGTCTTGCCTCGTTCTACCTCTCCATCACTTTGCTGTGACGGATCTCAGAGCACTTATCAACCATAACTCCCACATGGGAGAGGAGTACTGGGATTCACACACTGCAGGAGAACCACCAAAAAAATAATCCATGATAAATTAAACCTGGGAAGACCATTAGAATCTTTCTCCGAGGAATGGAGCACCACCAGATCCCAGCAACTTCACCTAGTACAGGGTGAGGAGGGTCAAACTTGAAGCTACCTCAGCATCTCAAATAAAATTCCAGAGTCAAGAAGCAAAACAAATGCTGTGGACATACATGAAAATTTGGCCTGAATTTCAAGGTCATGTGGTAAATTAGCAAGAAGACCCAAATGTCCTGAGCATGATCCCTTCCTACCCTACAAGGCATAGCCTCCCATAATCATTTGTGCAATTGCCTTATTTCACAGAGTGACTTATAAATGATATTGTAAGCAGATCCAGTCAATATATTTATTTTCCTTTTGATATACAGCTACAATAGGAAGCCATGCACAAAGTTTATTAAACCTGGCTAATTTTCTATCAGTTCTGCAAAATATCGATTCTATGCATTCAGTTATCTGGCTCAGACTCAACCTGGAAAGAGAATCATTTAACAACAACAAAAAAAGCATCCAATTCCTCTGAAACAACACTAATCCAAGCCTGCAAAGTGTCCCCATCCTCACGGGCAGAGCCCTTTGATCGACTGAGCCAAAGACAACTGTGTTATTTAGGAGCCATTTGCAAGCTGGCAGATTAAACAAGGCTGCTTTTTTTTTCTCCCCTAAAGGGCGGGTGGGGAAGAAGTAACAGCTTTACAGTAGCAGTAAAACATCCAAATGATTTTTTTTCTCCTCTGACAGAGCCAGATTCTTCAGGCTATAGGGACAGGAAAGCAGCACAGAGGGATCTGCCATTCTCCAACTCTGCAGGGACACTGTGGGGGCAGAACCCCTTTGCTGTACCAAGAGTTTGGTGTTTTGGTGAGTCAAGAGCAGGGCTGGCCTCTGTAGGGGTGCAGGGCAGAATCCTGACACACAGGGAAAGCATGGAAGAGGTACCCCAGGGATGAATAAGTGGGGTCCAAGGGTCACAGGTGTGTGAGCATCCTCCTCAGGAGAGTACCTTGCACTGTCTGTCCCGGCCAGAAAATACCTCTGAAAACCCTCGTCCAGTGGCCAAGTCTCAACCTTAATGCCTGCCTCTCCACCTTTATCAGAGCATTTACAAACCCAGAATGGTTTGCTTTGGAAGGTACCTTAAAGATTATGTCGTTCTATGCATAATAAAATCAGAGGCAGGGAGTTTTCCACCTTTAAATCTTTGAGCTTAACTGATATTCTGCACCAGCAAACTGTTATTGTGCCCATATTATGATGGAAACCAGCAATAAATATAAAGATGCTCTCTAAGCCAATATGGCACCGTGTTTTACCACATCAATCTCAGGGTGCCTACCCTCGGATCCACACGTCAGCCCAGCTTTCAGTGACTTCCTTTGGTTCAAACTTAACCTGCTGCTCCCCCTGTGCCGTAGGCTGCTCGAGACCAGCTGCGAAGCATCATTGTACAAGACAGAACATATGCACGAGTAAACAAATTAAGGCGATCTCCAAAACAACAGGCCCCTGGCTTCCTGGAAGAGCTGCAAAGAGAAACTTAATCAACAGCAGCGGGTGAAACGGTGAAGGGGAGGAGATGGGCCTCTGCTAATGAAGGCGATGCTCCCGGGCCGCAGATGCAGCAGGCGCGGAGGCGGCGGCGGGGCAGCGCCGGCAGCGGGAGGAGCGCACGGAGCCGCGATCCCGCCGGCTCCAAGGCAACTCCGGTTTTCACGGCACCCGGCAGCCCCTTGGAGCTGATGCGGAAAGGAAAACAAGGACCTGAGCCGGGGCTCAGCCACAGCCCTGCGTGTCCTGGTGGGCGAGGGCTTAGCTGGGGAGGCCAGAGACGGTTCCTTGGCCTCTCTGAGCCTCCCCGGCTCCATCCCCAGGGGCTCATTAACAGGATGAACTTGCAGCAGTGAAATCAGCTGAATTCCGAGGCAGGTAAATCTCTGCTCACCTCTGTGCAGATGCTCTAGCGTCAGTTCAAGCCTCCTGCCACCAGATCTCAGGTCTTTAGTGGAGGGAGTGATGATGTGGGAAAAGGAAAGAGCAGAAGCCTTTCTCTTCCCTTTCGAACTGCAGGCAGGTCCCTCTCCGGCTTCACCCTGGAGCTGAGGAACCTTCCCTGCTAAAAACCTCTGCCTCGACCCTACAGTCCTGGAGTGCAGTTGCTTACAATGATTCCCTTGGGAACTCGTGACCAGCAAAATTTAACCAAAACAAATTTTATTGCAAACTGTGATAACTTAGCAATTAAGAAAATCTGTGTTTTTATAAGCTCATGGGCACGCACGTGGCTGTTTGCTCCTCTCTAACTTTACATTGTTATGACCAGCTGGATCTCCCTGTTTTTCCCTTTACCCCTAAAGAACAAGACACTCGGCATGTGCTCTCAGCAACCCTGGAAGCCCTCTGAGATATCAGTGTTTCTCAGGGCAGTCCTTGCAGCCTGACTCCTCACTCAACATGCCAGGCTCATCTCCCTTTGGCATAGAGAGCTGCTGGAGAGACAACTGGGAGTCCCAGCTCCTCCCTACCCCAGGCCCCAGTCTCAGAGCAGAGTCTGGCACTGAAGTCTAACACAAATCCCCTGGTGTGATAACAGGCAGTCAGGGCATCTGACAGCTAACAGAGAAGTATTTAAAATAACTGGCTGATTTAAGACAAGTGTCTCCTTAATCCTAAGCAGTTCGAGGTTGTTTTATGCCCTGGATGACAAAGGTTTGTATAGCTAGTTTATCATATGTTTAAAGCTGCCTTAGTGTAACAGCAGAGGATCTGCTATTCATCTTAGGCAAAGCAGGAGGAAAGCTGGACTCACACTTCAGTGGGAAGAAATAAAGAACATGTAATAACCAAGAGCTTCTTATTGCACAACCTAAAATCCACCAGAAGCACATGAGAAGAAAACAGCATCGTCACAAATGTAAAGCTGTTGGAAGTTCATTGCTTTCTCCCCTCTGCAGTTCACTCTGCGGCTGGAAGGGCCTGTATCTGGGATGGAAACATGGGGAAACCTGACTGCAGGACCAACAGCGGTGGGACCACTGTAGGAAGAAAAGGAAAAAGAGGGTACCCAAAGGGCTGTGCTGACACTGGTGACACCTGAGCAGTGTAAGAGGTCAGGATCCTCTCCAAGACTACTGAGAAAAGAGCTGCACATGTAGAGAGTTGCCTTCACAAGACAGATCTGGCACATCACTGTGCCAAGCTGAGATCTAGGTCGGATTTTGGCTCCTACTGCACAGCCCCAATTCACTCCCCAGTTCCAGTAATTTTCAAATCTGGGCTTTTGCTCAGGTCTCATCGCTCATCAGCAGTGGATTGCAGGAGTTAAACTCCTTGTTGCAAAGCAGCGATTCCATTTTCCTCTGGTCTTAAGCAGCTTCAATCCATCTTACTGCATTACAGAGCCGGCGCTGATTGTTCTGCTGTACTGAGTAATAACACTTGTACTTTGCAGATTCCCCCAGGGACCCACGCTCCTGGCGCTGCTGCACCACTGGCTCTGCAGGGCAGGCACACATCTGCCCAAGCGCCCCCAGGGACGGGTGGGGCTGCAGGGACAACACACAAAGAAATGTGGGTGGGAAGGTGTCAGGAGTGAAGGGCACCGGAGTGTGGCTGATGGCCACGGGGATGTTGAGGCACCCAGTCCTGTGAGGGGTGAATATCCCAGGTGGACATTACAGGGTGGGGGACACAGAAAGAGTAGTGGGGATATTAGGAATGTTTTCCCTCACAAAAGCTACACAAAAGGGTTTACTTCAAAGGGATCAATTACCAGAGTTACCAGCTCATTTTTACCACACGACCTGGGTCGATGAAACAAGCACCATTCTCTACACCATTTTTTACATGCAGATAGTTAAGAAGAACAAAAAAGCCTACTAAACAGAGATGGCTTTGCTTTATGTCCAAGCTTTGCAAGGCATTTTGCCAAAACTACAAAAGATATTATTTCCAGTACCAATATTTAATAAAGATGTCATCTTCTATTGCAAGGCCAACAGCTGGAACTGGAATCCATTTCCAGACATAGGCACTAACTTGCAATGGCCCAGATTTGCTCAACTGCCTTTTTTAATTGTGGGCATTAGCAGATTATGGATACTTTTGTAGCAGGTCCATAAAACACTGCTTTGTAATCTCCTGTGCGTATTAGGGTCCAGATTATCATGCTTGTCTTTGATAATAACAGAAAAGAGATTGCCTGGACCCCTGGGAAATCCAGGAGAGGCACCTGGTAGAGCATGGGAGCACATGGTGCCAAGACACGTGTAAGGGATGGTGCACAGAGCAGAGCACCCACAGACCTGCTCCCACCCCTCGCCCATGGTGGCAAACACCGAGGCACAAACCTCTCCATTTCTCATCTTCCCAGCTCACATTTTGGGTGGGGGCTCTGACTGTTTCAGCTCCCTATTCTGTAAAGACATGGGTTATCCTTCCCTTTCATCCTAGATGAAAGGAGGTGGTTACATGCACCAGTTTCTAAATCAGCTCCTAGCAAAAAAAATCATTAAGAGGGTGCAGGTCTGCCTTCCAGCCGGCTCGCTGCCGAGCTGGGGACTTGCTCAGTCAGCAGCAGGGAGGAAATGTGTCCCACATTATCTTTTAAGAGCAACTGGGAACACTGGAAGCACAAAGTTTTCAGGGGAAGGTCACTAGATGGCCCCAGATCTTCCTCCACAGCAACCACCAGTATTCAGGTTCAGGGAGCCTGGACTTCACTCATCCTACAGCCTGACCCCAAAGGAGCAGCATGTCGTGATAAGAAGGGCACCAAATTAGAACCAGGGATACTTGCCAAGCAAGCATTTAACCCCCCCGATGGCTTTTTCTGCTCCTGGCCGTTGGCTGCCGAGGGCAGGAGAGCCTGTTGTGTGTCTGGGCAATGCCATGGCCTGCGAGGCACCAACCCCATACGGATAAAGGACAAGAAGTCTGATTATGTACAAGCTCACACCATCCCACTGCCAGGCTGTTGCAAAACTCTCAGAGGGAAAAAAGCCATCTACACTTATTCTTCACGTTAAATCACTGCTGGATCTGGGGCCTGTAATGCCTGGTTTTATGGAGCTGTAATGATGTCCACACAGGTCAGACTCCTCTGCGTCTCTGTTTCAGTTTAAGCTGTTTGGGCAGGACCAGAATTAGATTCTGTGAGCGGTTACATAGGTCTAAATCACCATTAAATTCCTTTGGATTGAGCAGATGCTTCTGTGGAGAACAAGCCAAAGGAAGAGTTGGTTTTATACCCCAGCTTCTGCACTAAATGATTGCCCCAAAGAAGAAGCACAAAGGTACACAGGGACTTTGGGAGTGGTGGGCTAAGTGATCAGTTAATAGAGGCAAATGATCTTTTCCTTTCTCCTGGCTTGGATCTTTGTTCAAGTGGTGAAATGGGACCCGTTCCCTGTAATTGCTCTGCTCTTGCACACAACTGCTGTCTCTCACGTGTGCCTTGTTGACATTTAAATAAATTGCAATTATTCCGACAAAGTAGATTGCAGGGACTCCAGAGAAAATGGGTCAAAAATATGTCCAGGAGCATCTGCAATGTATTTAACACATGAATATAAAAGGGCAGGATGAGGAGGAGAGTAGGTGCCAACAATAGTGGATGCAGCATGAAGCTGGAGACAGCCCAGCCCAGCCCCACACCACGGTGGGATCCTTGGATCAACCTCAGCCAGCAAGAGCCAAAGCCTCCCGGCCCTGGGATGGAGCAGACAGACAGCAGTTCCTTGATCCCACATCTGTCACAGCTCACACAGACACACAGCTCCTTGTCCAGCCCCAAAGCCAGACCTACCCCTCGTGTAGGTCACTGACAGTACAGCAAGCTTTGATCTGAGGCAGAAATAGAGTGCTGAGTACAAGTAAAGAGGCAAAGATTTTAGAGAACACTGTAGGAGAGTGAATGCCATCACAAGAAGCACAAGAACAAGCCAAAAATGCACCTTCAAAAAGGTCTTCCAGTTTACCCCCATTTTCTTCCTCAACTCTCATTCTACTAAAAAGCCTTTGCCTTCTCTCCCCACCCCAAACCTTTTCCTTGTTTTGTTTCTCAATACATCAAAATGTCTCCCTGCAAGTGTAAAACTCTTTAGATGAGGGGAAAATAAAATCGATTTGAAATCACAGCTGCTGGGAGTCTCTGGCACACACACACATTGTCTGCTGACATTTTCTGTAGCTCTTTTCCCAGTGAAATCTGTCTCAAGCAGAGCCCAAGGGGGCCAGTAACAAATCAGTTGCCTGGTACACAAGTGATTTTTTTTAACTACAGGTCCAACACAACTGCACTGGAAACCACAGGTTTAGTCTCACATGGACCATTAAACAAAAAGGGCTGTTTGTTAAAAGGTACAGGTTTTTAGGGATTTGTGGTTCCGAACCAACCTGGGTTCATTGCATATTCAACCCTGGTCTGTTCTGACAAGCAGGAGAGCTACTGCATTCCCATGAGACTGCCATTCCTCTGGGCACTGAGCAGTCACCATCGGAGTTGGGAATTGCCTGAATGATGGCAGCTTCTGCTGTCAAACACTCTGTGAGGGAGGGACAACACTTGTGCCTTATGCTTTCCATTCCTTTTTCAGCTTTCTTCAACATCACCAGAATTTCAAAGTCAGTTTTTATAGCTAGAAGCAAAAGTCTTTTTTAGCCATTTGATTTCCAGCAGCTGAAGTTTCAAAGTAAGGTGAAAAGCTCCAATACAAAAGTTGGAGTCCTTCCCAAGATCACCTACCACCCACTCTTGCTGTGGTGGTCCAGGAATCCAACAAGTTCAGCTCAGCAGGACCCAACACTCATCCCTTCCAGCCGATTGAGCTGCTCACTCAGGGCGTTGGAGCTGGATCTGCTCTTTCAGAAGGCTGGGTAACGGCAGAGTGAGGCCACACAGGCAGAGAGAGACTTTCAGCTCCTGCCATTTTGAGTGACAGTTACCAATTGACTTATGTCAAATGACAGAAGCCAGAGGGAGATGAAATGAGAAACTGCGTGCATGGAGCAGACCAAAAAGGAAGGGGAGAAGAAGTTTAGGCAGGTTGGCTGTTAATGTTCCATGACCCAGCCTTGGGACACAGTCTCTGGGTGATGCCACAGGCCAGCAGAGATTAGGTCAGTGTTGCCTGGCAGCTGGAGACAACAAAAGGGACACGTTTTTTCTATCCTGGAAAGGTTCTGATTTCCATCCTGCTGTGGCTCCAAGTCATGGCATGGTGATAATTCCCAGGTGGGAGAGTGTCTCTGTGACTATCTCTTACACTTTTCCTTTGGGACAAGCCTGGAAATCTGGATTCAGAGCTACCCAACTGCACTCAGCATGAATCTTCAGCTCCAGCTTGTGAAGGACTTGGCAGAGCACAGGGAAGGGATCCACAGAGGATCCTGCTTTGTTCCCATGCTTCCCAGTGTCTGTAATGACACCTGGTCCCACATCAAGCCCTGGAAGAAGACACATCCCTTCTGAAGCAGCTGATGAACACCTCTGGGCAAAGTCAGCTCCTGCCAGGGCAGGCTAGTGAGGATATAAACGAGGGGGAATGGGAACATGAAGGAGATGCCTTCAGAAAAGGGCATGAAGAGGCATCATCTTCTTCCTCTTCAACATATCCAAGCACAGGGGAAGAGTTTAACTTACTGGAGGACAGCACCTTTTGAGCAGTGACAGAGATATATTATCATTAGACCAAAGGAAATCTTTGCTATGCTTCCTTCAGTCCTTGCTCCAGGCTGGCTTTTATTGGGAAGCAATTAACACTGCAGTTTTGGCTCCCCTCCCCTGGACCCCAGAATGAAAGAAAAGCATGAAATCTCAGCTGGAAATATCAAAAACTCCTTGAGCCAGAGCAACAGGGGGGAAGCAAAGAGGAGGAAGGAATCAGGGATTTAAAACCATTTGGTATGGGAGCTGGTTTACATCTGCTGGAATGCTTCCTCAATTCCCTCCCAAAATACACATGCATGGACACCCAGGCACGCGCAAACACACTGAATCTTGATTTTAGTGTTACCTAAGGAAAGTCCCTTAGGTACTTCAAAATCTGTGAGACCTTTGAGGTGTTGCAGCCAGCAGGAATCATTTCCCAGCCTGATGAGTAGAGGGTGAAAAAAAATTATGGAGCAAAATATGAAGCAATTCCCAGCAATTCCTCCCTCTTGTCAGCAGGGAGAACAGAGCCACAAACTCCCAGCACCCTCCAACACCCAGGGCACTGCCACAGGCTGTCCCGGAGCATCAGAGTAGCTCGGTACAGTCCCCTGCAAAGGACAGCACAGCTTTTAACTGCAGCAGCAGAAAAACCACCCTGCAAATATTGAGGGCACTTTACACACTATCTCCTCAGACAGGAGGTGATGCCAGCGGGAGGCAGAGGTCTCTACAGCAGGATTCACTTTGTGGAGCTGGGGAGATGGAAGAAAGAATGAAATGTTTCTGAGCGTGGCGTAATTGGCTGCCTTTGGCTGCTGGCTGGCAATCTCCCTGCTCACAGAGGCTGCCGTGACAGGTACACGTAACCTCCTGCGATCCAGGCTGTTCCAGGTCATTATCCAAATATGCCTGAGCACCTTAAGGGGAGCTGGATTTATGTACTAACATGATGCAAACAGATCTTCATCTCTCCTCCAGACGCACCAGGTAGAGGCGTGTTGTCTGGGCAGCCTCTGGATACGTTTCCAGTCCTGCTTTAAGGAAGAGCACGAGCTGCAATAAGCACTGGCTCCCCGGGCTGGCTCCAGCACCCACTGGGGACGGGGCAGGCAGCCAAGTACCAAACTGCATATGGGGATGCAGAGCTGGAAACACTCACGAAACCGCTACTAGCATTTAATCTCATATAAAAGAAAGGCATAAACCATCTTTAGTAAATGCCAAAAATTAGGTAAATGAGCAGCTGAAACGTACTTTGACCAAGACATCAAACCTGCACAGCTGTACCAAGGCTGAACTCTCAAATCAAAGGCATTTTTCAAAACATAAACCACCCTATTTCTTCTGGGCAGTATCCAAGCAGTGGGCTATCATCAGATCACTCTGTTTGGACCATGGAATAAAATGATGCAACTATGGCCAGCCAGCAAGGTTCTTGCCTTGGAGTATTTTCTCTTTTAGTGGTTACATTAGTACTCAAAAGGCCAGGAGTTTAGAAGAATATTGTCTGAATACATCACACTGCAGAACTGAGAAGCAAGATCTCTGCAACACAGAAACCTTGGTGACTCCTGAAAGTAACAGCAGCTAGGCTACTGAGGCTCAGAAAAGATGCATTAATACATGCACTGGCCCTTGACAAAGTGGACCTGAATCCATCACTCCTGCCCCAAGGCAATCCAGACAGCTTCAGGTGGGAGGAAGAGAAGAAAATGTAGTTTCAGATAATTTTTTTTTCAGCAGTGGAGAAGTTTCAAACCAATTTCTCCTGGAATGAAACATGACAGCATTTCCAAGGGCTTGATGGAAACAAGTCTTTCTGCAAGTCCTCAGACTGAGCTGTTTCATTTCATTTGTGGAAGAAATGGGGAAAAATGATTTTTAAGTCAGTTCACAAGAAAACTGCCTTCCTCTGCAGGGTGTGCAGCCTCGTGGGAGACATGAATCACTTCCATTGCAGCACAAGGCCCTCGCAGCACCTGAGAAGGCAGAGGCAGTTGTCTCCTTCCTCAGAAGGAGACAGGTCCTTTGGATGGTGATTAGTGGCAGGAAGCTCATTTAGTGCTTTTAATTGCCTCCTGGAGGTAACTCTGCTGTCAGCAGCTTAGGAGGAGACAGGACTGGCTTAGCTAAGGTGCACAAACATCATCATCATCATCCACTGCTGAGCATCTGGAGCTGACCTGCAATCTCCCCTGGGTCTGTGGCCCCACGGAGACAGGCCCTCAAAGGGAAGGAAGGAAAGGAAAGATGCTGGTAGCACTCCCAGCCATCTCAGCACACACTCACTGCCCTCACACCACCTCAACCAAGGCCTGACAAAGCAGAGATGCTGCAGACACACAGGGAGGAGGCTGAAGAGCCAGGGTTTTCTGTGTGTGCTGGTGGCACAAGGGGTCAAAGCTGGCTGCTGCCTCCCACTGCAAGTGTCTCACATCCTACTGGTGAAGGGGAAATAATTGAACAAGACCCCTGAGCCAGACCTTGAGATGGTTGTGGATAATCACACAAAAAGCCACAGTGTCATCCAGCTGCAGAATGCTGGGCTTGAGAGGAGAGTCCTGGGGGAAATTCTCCAGGCTGTTATGCATGAGGTGAGATGAGTTGATTGCAGTGTCCTTAATATCTGTGAATTTCTTTCCATCTTCACAAGCAGCATATGCTCTAGATGGGCTGAATTTTTACTGAAATGGGTCAGTAGAAAAATAGATCCTTCTTACAACGCAACACTGCATTGCCTTAATTTAAAAAGGAACGACAAAAAAAGGGAACAGAATCTGGGTAAGCAAGAAACCCTTCACTGCATTTAATGTTATCAAAGCCTGCTGTGCTGAAATCTGAAATGTGTGCCACAGTGAGCCTGGCCTCCAGCCCTACAGCTGTCAGACCCACAGCCCTCCCTCAGCACTAATGGCACTCCCAGCACAGTTTATTGCCAGGGTGGGACACAGCCCTCGCAGCCTGGGTGAGGATTATTGACTTCTCCGGAGGCAGCACTATCCCAGTGTTTAAAATAAACCACAGCAGACAATACATGAGGGGGAAAGGGGAGCAAGGGGTCTGGGTCCTGCTGGGGCAGAGCTGTTGGTGTGAGGACAGTGATGGAGCTACATCCTTTATATCCTACAGCACCTCAGAGATGTGTCTGCCCCAGTTCAACAGCGCTGCAGTTTGGTTGGGAACCCGGAGAGAAGTTGAGGGAGGTTAAGGGAGGTCAAGGAGTAGATGAGGTCTGGAAAAGGCCATACTGGGAGGTGGTATGGGTAAATCTTCCAGAAGGATTCATGGCTTCTGCAGAGATGCTGTAATGGCAGTGAATTTAACTGTCACCAAATCGCACAGAAAAGCAGGAGATGAGAAGACAGCAGCTACTGGGAAAGGAGCCCTGATTTCTCTATGTCCCAGAGCTCGAGCAGAAGGGAAATGGTATATGTGGAGCTTCAAGTTTATGCCAAAAAAGGATAACTTGAAATATTTGATACAAACACTGGGCAGAAGAAGATTAACTGGAGGTGGTGGGGAAGGTGAATAGAGTCTCATGGGTCCAGCCAGTTTGGAGCAGCCAAAGCCCTAATGAACCCATCAAAGCTCTAATGTGAAAAGAGCCAAGACTGATCCACATGTACATTTTTGATCAGAGCACCAGTGCTATCTGGAAGCACCAGCTCAATCCCTGTGGAGCTTCCTCTGACAGCTGTGCCTTGGGGAGTACCCAAACATTGCATCTAGCTGTGCTGCCAGGAGCCCTCCCCTCCTTTTAGCAAGTTCCTACCCCATAAACCAAGCTCCACTGCACCCACTCTATTAAGCAATAACCAGGTTCCAGGATGGCCTCAAAGGATGACTTACAGACCTCATTTATCAGGAGGTTCTTTTTCAGTTTCTTACACATTTTATTGCAGGCTTTTCCTGCACAAACATGGTTCAGTATACTGCTGGGAGAGTCACCAGACTGTGACCCAGAGGGGAGCAGCTGGTGATCCAGCACTGGGAACTATTGACTCCACCAGAACACAAGGTGAATTTAATTGTCACCTTATTTAATTTATAGATCACCAGGAGCTGTTAGGGTGGCTGATTACCCCATGTGCATCCTGTGCACTGGAGACATTTTCCTCCTTGCAGAGAACCAGCACTAAGCCTTGACAACAACATATAAAAACTTCTTTGAGAGTTTAAGTGAGATTTGAGTGATCTATAGATCCTGTGCAGGCCAAAGGTAGGAATTTCAACCTTGAGCACTCAAGTTTAATGCTGACTGTAATTAAAAGGAGAGAGCCAACTTCCCTGCGGCACAACCCAATTGACATCAATAGCATTACAGCAGCAGAGAGCCTTACCTTTGATCTCCAAAATCCATCTGGGATGGAGATGAAGGACAGAATATGCCTGCCCACAGGGCCAGAAACCTCTGCTATCCAAAGGCTGCACCACCCATGAAAACTTCCTTCCTTGGGCCTACCCCACACACAATCATTGCAGGATGTTTTTATCTTGCAAGGTGGACACTGTCTCCATTTCACCTGCAGGACCTCCCTTACAGGTGTCCAAGCCCACCAGTGGTGGATAGGCCCCTGTTCCCCTCACAGCAGGACGGGGCTGGCTCTGGCAGCTCCATCTCACTCTTAGGGCTCATCTAATGGGCTTCAGGGAGCTCTGGGCTTCACCACCCAGCTCCCTGTTCTTCCTCAAACATCCTGAGCACATGGTGTCATGCCTTCCCCCGGAGGACATCTTCCTCCTTATATTGTCTCTAACCAGGACACATGGGGACATAGACTTGGCCCTTTATAACTCTTAGACCTTACTGCCTCTTCCTTCATCCAGTGTGTTTCTCAGCCTCCTCCTTTTCCAGGTCAGGTTTTCCCACCCCAAGTTCTGATGCCTGGTTTTCCTTCCCGCCAGCCCATTCCCCTTCTCCTTTCTACCTCTTGTCCACACCTCGCAATGCTCGCCCTTCTCTCCTGCTCCCAGAGCGCTTCGTGTGAGCCTTAACAAGCCCAGTGACCCCCAGTGTCTTTGCTCCCAGGCAGGCTGGTACGGCCACGCCAGGAATCCGCCGCTCCGGGGTAATCTGCAGAGCACGGCTGGTCATTACTGCTACCACAGAACAATCAACACAGTTTCTGTAATGCAGTAAGATGGATTGAAGCTACTTAGGAATACAAGGAAATGGGATCAGTGCTTTGAAAAAAAAGTAGCCTGGCTCACCCAATCCTGTTTAGCACAGCAGCCCTGAGCTCACGCACAGCCTTTGATGCAATGCTGGGGCTGAGCATCCCGCAGTCAAGCCCATACTGGGAGCACCAACACCTTATCCCGATGGAAATACATGATGTTCCCATGCTGAGGTAAGAAGGAGCAAGATACAGCTCTGCTATGTTGCTCCTATTCCTTTCTTGTTATCAGCAGAGATCACACTTTTGCTCCATGTCCAGTTTCGCACCAGAACAATTCTGTTCTTTGCTAGTTTTCCCTTTCAAATGTTCTTGGACAATAACCCAGACCACCCCGAGCAGCACAGAGCTGGTCTAACAGTGCTGCTCTAACAGGGGCAGTGCCTTCAGTACGTCTCTTCATAGGAAGAGACCTTATCATCTTTCCCATTCTACCCCCTCAACTTTTTAGGCCTTCTAAGGAAAATAATTCACCCACTTTGGGCATATAGTAAAGATTATCCCTAAGGGCTCAGCCTTGTTCAGCTTCAAGTTTGGGGCTGTGGGAAGCCTTGGCCCCATCAGAACCAGTGACAGAACCAGTGGTTACAGAGACCAGATCTCTCAGCCCAGCTACTGCAGGACTGGGTGTGCAGTTCCTGTAAGGAGACATAGCTCAGGCCAGCAGGGAGCCAAATGGAAGGTCGGGAGGTAGGAATCAAAGAGACTGGAGACAGGATAAACCAAGGCTTCAGGTGGAGATTTTGATTAAGAGAAGGAAGGGGGGAAGAGCCTCAGCAGACCCCTGCAGTCTAAAGGAAGAAGCTCCAAGCATTTTGCGCATTGGATTTGAAAAACCCTTTCTGCTGTCAGTTTGATTTTGCTCTCCTTCAAGCATGTGATGGAGAGAGAAAATGAATGCAAGAAAAGAGATACTGTTGATTTAATTGGCTGTATTCATCACTGGAGCAAGAAAAATAACCCCAGCGATAGCCCTGGCTGAGTGACACACATTTAATTAGTCTTTGAGACGCATTGCTTTGGCCAATGACATATATATATATACATATATATATATATAAAAAGTCTTCATCTCACCCTGACCTTTCCAGGAAAGCTGTGGTCTGACCAGCACTGCCCAATGCTGCTGACACCCCATCAGACCCAGAGTAGCCCCCCTGCCCCACCAGGGCCTCCCTGCTCAGCTCTCTTTTGCCCTGGCTCAGAGCTAGGTCTTGCTTTGCACTGTTTTCTCCATTCTTTTACCTCCTGACATATTTACACTGCTTTTCCCAGGCTTTTCCCATGGAGACAGTGCAACCAGAAGCATTCAGAATCCCATCCAGGGCTGAGAAACCTCAGTTCTCAGTGAAACCAGTAATTTTCCCCTGGCAATCTCACTGCCTGGTGGTGAGCAGGATGCCAGGAAACAAGACCTGGAGACTGCTGGAGGCAGAACTGCCCTTCCCGCTGCCCCCATATTTCTTTAGCTGTGGAAGGTAACAAAACCAAACTGTTCTTCCAGTCTTGACTCCTCTGGTCAGAGGTTTCCAGCTAAACTGTTCTACTGAACCTTCCCCAAATCCTTCCTGGTGTGGATTATTTAGGACAGAATCCTGGGAGCACTTGGCCTCGATCCAGGGGTGCAAAGGCAGAACCAGACAGACTTGGTGGGGTCCAGTGTCTGTCCCCACAGTTGGGATTCCCACTGCAGGAGCAAGTGCTCCATGGAACAAACCCCATGGAATCAGAGCAATGACATGGTGCTCAAGCAGCAGCATAATACAAATATTTATTGTCTTTAAAAAGGTCTTTGCAAAATGCTGCTCCTTCCAGCCAGGTGGGCTGGCAGGATGACAAAGCCATCCATCAGCACCTGAGCTCATCCTCTGACACCAGGCACAGGTTTACCATGCATCCCTGGGGCAGGACTTGTGAGGCTTTGATGGCAGTGTGCTCCTTTGCAGCACAAGGTCAAACTATCCATTTCCTCCTTCCCAAGGCCTCAGATGTACCCTGTTGTAACTCCCTCAACTTCACCAGAGAGATTTTGGCACCGTTGCTTCTCTTTTCTTTTTAAAGTCCCTTCCTACAGCATGAGGAGACACCTGGCAGAACTGTTCCGCCTGGAAATCCATCCTTGGATTGTTTTATCTCTATTAGTCCTCGCGAGCAGATGACAGGGGAGCACGAACATAGACAGCGTGGGATGAGACATTCACCCAGCTGCTGGTTCAAAGGCATGCCATCATTTAAAACACTCCCAGCTATTCCAGCTCTACCTACTTGTTCTCAGTTAAAAGAAAGAAAGAGAAGCAAGCCATTTCTAGTTCTGGGTATTTAATTTTCATGGAGATGTTTATTTTGGTGCCTTTGCTCTCAGGGCAGCACAGATTCCCCAGCTCCAGGGCATTCCTGTTCTAGAGCAGCACTGTCAAGTTGTGCTGTTACCCCTCAGCATCCCACCAGTGTGACAGTGACAGAGCAGGGACAGCCAGCAACGAAAGAGACAGAGAGCAGAGGAACCTCTCTGGGTACCACTTGGCCCTGGCTGCACATCCCGTCTGGGGCTGTGTAGCCCTGCCGTGCTCCACGTGTGGGTCCCTGTCATTGACAAGTGAGCCTCTGCTTCCCTGCACTGGGAAAGAGTTCAAAACCAATATTGAATCAATCTGCTAAAAGGCTTTTCTCTCCATTGTGCTGGCATTCCTACAGGGCCAGCCCAGGCACACCTCACTGAGATGAGAACCCCCCCAAGTCCAAGCCTGGGCCAGCCCGGGGCCTCTGCAGCATCTGGGAGTCACAGCAAAATGGAGGGAAAACTGCTCTGCTGAACACCTCCCTCGGTGTCACAGCCTGCAGGTGACATCCAGCCTGAGCCTCCCTTGGGCCCCTGGAACAACTCCACCACGCCCAGGATAAAGCCAGACTCTCCTCCCACCACCTACTCCCAGCATCTGCAGCAAGGAGCAAGAGGCAGGCCCGGAACCGGCCAGGGGAGAATTGAAAGTGTTCCCTTCACATCTCCCCTCCAGGTGCCTGCAGTGATCCTGGTGGGTCTGTACAGCTTGGGAAACCTGGCCAGGGCTCCTGGCCTTGCTGCAAGCGCCCCACCAGCAAATGGAGCGTGCTCAAAGGAGCACCACACATTAGGCATGGCCACCCCAAGGCTGTGGAAAGTGCAGCAGAGGGGAGCTCAGAGGAGTCCCTTGGAGTTACAAACCTCTCTGCAAGGAACCTGGGCGCATTTCCAGCCCATCACTAGGACGACGCAGAACCGACTGATCCCCAGAGACTGCAAATGGTCTGATCCAAATTCCACTGAAGTCCACAGCAAGGCTCATTACCTCCATCTGGCATTAGCTCTGGCTCTTTGCTCACAAGAGCTCTGGGCAGGAACTCCCTCTCCAAGGAGCCCCAGCACAATTAACTGGGGAAGCATTGCTTCCACCCCAAAGCGGGGTAAAAGCCCCAGACCCTTCCCCACCCAACGTGGGCGCATCAGCACCGTCCCAGCCGTTCAGGCTGGGCCCAATAGAGGGCAACAATATCACACAAACCACTTCATTAGACTAATTGCAAACAGCCCAGGTGAGGACCACTGTCCACCTTCCTCCAGGATGGATTTATCCCTCCCCTTTTCACAGGGAGGTGAGCGGATGCAGAGGCAGCCTGAGGCTCCAGGCATGGTGGCATGGTCAGGATGCCATGGTCGGGTGTCTTGCAGTCAGTTGCATTGGTTTTTCCCTTAATTTGGGACTCTGCAAATCTACTGAACCCCCCCATCCTTTCCTGGGTCCCACCAGCCCTCACTCACAGCTCATCCCCTACCCTCTGCCTCCCTCTGCCCAGCTCCAGTTTATGACAGCAATAACAAGATTCTCTCCATGCAGCACCACAACCTTCTGCAAGGCTGTTTTGCATAAAGACACCTTATACACCAGCAAACATTTGTTTAATTAACACTCTTGCTTGCCAGAGGTCTGCCCACAACCCCACCACTGCGCAGGGAGGGAGCTTTCCCCCGCTGCAATCCAGTTCTGATCCCTGCAAGCAGGGGAATCCTTGGGAGCAAAGCTGGGGATGCACCATCCCCTTCACCCCAGGGAATCACCCTGCACTGTACTTGCTGCAGCTTTCCCAGCTCTGCATCCAGGCACGTCATCCTAACGAGTCTGTGTAATCCTATTGCTCACAGGGAACATATTCCAGGCTGGCAAGCAAGGAATGCCAGTGGGATGCTGGCAGCAGGCATCACCACAGAACAGCTCAGCTAGCACGGCTGCACACTAGTGAGGTCTGGATTGCAGCAGGCCTGGCAAAACAGAGATTCTGGGGGGAAAGCAGTACAAAAAGCAGAACTCTGAGTTGCCTTCCATCGCTGAGCTGCAGGAATCTCCAGTGCTCTTGTACAGAGAAATGGATTAGAGTAATGACTGCTGTGGGATGCTAAGTAATATTTTATGCTGCATCCACAGCAGGCAGGCAGCTTGCAAGCAGCCAGGCACAGAACTGCCCATCCTGGGCTAACCTAACTGGGTGCAATCACAATTCAAGCTCCTGTGACAGGAAGGTGTATGTAGAGCTGTAGACAGCTTCTAGAAGGTGGGATTTCACCCTCTCTCCCACCTGGGAGTCCATAGAGAATTCCCACTGACATCAGCAGAGCCAACGTTTCACCCTTTCCCCTCCCCAGGGTTAACTCAGCCCTCTCTGCATTTGGTGACAGTGTGGGTGGCAACCCCGTCTGTCCACGTCTGCCAGCGTGTCACACAGCACATGTTTCCTGTCAGCAAAAGCACACTGTGCCCAAGGAACGTGGTGGAAGCAGCAGAGCTGAAGAAGCTGGGATTTCACTTGGGTTGGCAGCAGAGCCTCAGTCCCAGCATCCCCCGTGGGCTCCACTGGAGCAGGCTCAGACAGGCAGCTCATGTCAGAGCAGGGGCCAAAGCACGAAGCACCCAAACCCCAGGCTCCTGCCCTATCCCAAGCCATCTCCTTACTTCCAGCATACCAGCTCCCTGCCAAAACCTGCTCTCCAGCTTTGGGCATCCTTGTGAGGGGCCACCAGAGAGGCTCCATCCCAGCACCAAGCAAAACTCATTCATTTCATGAATGAGTCCTGCACAAGGGCAGGACTTGAGAGCTCAGGAGAAAAAAGGTTGAACCTGAGACATGGTGTTGAGCTGAGGATCTAAGTTACCTCCACATTTGGGGGCTGGGAGGAAAGGCTCCATTCAACCCTGAAACCAGCAGCTGACACAAGCTGGGAGCTGCAGTTTGACCAAAGTAATTCCTCCCACCAGCAGCTGCTGAGCCCTGTTCAAAGTCCTGAAACCAAAGGCTTGGCCGGGAGCCTGGAGGACAAGCTCGTCTCTCACTGGAGATGTATTTGTTTTCATCTAGATTTACATGATGAGATGATGAGATCAAAGCAGCTGCACTGAGGTTAGACAGGATTGACTGAGGCCAGAGCTCTGGGGCATTTGGTTGCAGAGTTTTGCCCCATCCCAGTTTCACCCAGGGGCTTCTGAGCTCTTTTCAGGCTGGAGAAGTTTCCAGCTTTGTTTTTCCAGAATGGATGATGTTGGTGCACCTCCAGCAGTGCTGGCACAGTCCTGCCCCACAACAGGGCAGCAAACTTTGGAGCCTTTCTCCCAACCCTCAGATACCCCACATTCCTCTACACAGCAAACACAAAATGCTCCCACACACAGCGACACAAGGCACTGGCACGTGCTGCTGGACTAGCCCAAATGACCTCTGCAGTGAGGTAAGAGTTGATCCTCCACTTAAATACACAATACAGCTCCAAAAGCACATCCTCCATAGCTGATCCCTACGTAGCAGCAGCGCTGGAAGCTGTGATTCACTCAGTGCTCCATCACCATCGGTGGGTGACACCCTCCCACAGCAGCTGTGGTTACACCGGGTCCACCGGGGCAACCTCCCCGGCACCAAAATTATTAGGGCTGAAATTTGGGGGAGGCAGTTTAAAGAACAGATGGCCGTGCTTTAGTATCGCAACACACTGCCAGTTAATTAATGCTAGCTGTAATTAAACTTTACACAAATTAGCTGTCAGCTATGCTAAAGGGAATCATTTCTCTCAAATGCCACCTTGAATCGCTGAGTTGTGAGACTTTTCTACAACGTAATTAAAAGCAGGAGGCTGGCATGGAAGGGGGCGGGAATAACCAAGAGATGAAAGCTGCAGGCTGGGAAGCAGCTGGAGATCCCCACCCGGCAGGAGCAGCTCCTCTCCTTTGGTCTGGGGGACCTCAGGGACTCCACTTGGCTTTTATCCTTCAGGCACAGAGAGGGGATCCTCCCAATGAGTCAAAGTTTCTACTTGAAGCTGAATTTTTGGCTCTTGGAAGGAGAAATGTTTGAGCTCAAGAAGACGTGGTAGGACCTTGGCAGGATAAGTAGAAAGTTGGGTCAGGAGTTGTTGCAGTGTAGCCCTTCTTCCATGTGGAAAAGCAGAAAACAAGGTATGCTCGGAGAGAGAGGGCTGGTTTTGACAAATCTGCTTAGAAGAAAAAAAGTCTGTCAAAACAGCCATGTTGACATTTTCCAACAAGTCACATTTTATTCTGAGTGATGATTTGGAAATTTTAGCTCATTCCTTACTTTATGTATTTGCCAGTGCTCATTGAGCTGTGAGATGACTAACTCAAGAGCACCATGACCAAGCAGGCAAGTGCTGGCTTAGGCTGGGGAAAACTGGGAATATCAAGGCTAATTTATCCCAAATTAGCACATATTTTGCCTACAAATAAATTGAGGAAACAGACAACAACTCTTAACCTCAGCTACATCAATAATGACCAGTAGAGGTTTTCAAACATGACCTTGTTTGCACACAAACATACAGGACACACTGTGGGTACCTGAGCATGGTGACAACCACCTCTGGAAGAAGCTCCAGGGATTGGACAGGCAGGAGATGAGGCTGGAAGGAAGGCAACAGGGAATTCACAAAGAAAGGAAGGCTGGAGGGGAGCAAACTCCAAGCAGCCCTGACCTGAACTTAAATAATACTCCTGGGTGAGTGGGTGGGGGACCAAGATGAGGCTGCTCAGCACAATTAAAGGCAATTAGTGCACTCAGGATCCATTAAGTCAAACCACAGCCTTAAGGAAGAACCCAGTAACTCCAGTTAGTCTTAATGGCTTCAGTCCTCAGGATTATTTCCCCACTTTCCAGTCCTGTGAGGCACCTGCAACCTGTACAGGTGCTCTGGATGGAGCATCACCACCCCAGGCCTGTGTGGGACAGCCACAGGCCCCAAAGTCAGCCCAGGGGCTGTGCAGGACCCCCAGGGACCCATCTCAGGCATTACTGATGCTCCTGTCTCCTGCAGTCATGGGTAATTGATACACCCAGATGTTTTCCACTCCGTGATACAGAGGAAGGCAAAAACCTCCGTGGTTCCTGCCAGTGACATGTGGAAAATTCCTTCCCGATCTCAAGGCTGCTAATCAGATCAAGTGCTTCAGGGAGGTTTGGCAGGCGAGTGTGTCTTGGGGAGGAGAAGCTGCCCAAAGAGCTTCCCACCTCCCACCCCGCCGCGATTCAGGCATCTGGGAGCACAGCTGGCCAGATGTGCACCTGAGAAACCATTTCTTCTCGACTCCTGCAGACAACTGGAGGAGGCTCAGGATAAGTTATGGCCCTGGCCTTGCCGCAGAGCTCCAAGTGTCACGAACATCTTGAGGGCAGAGCCTTTTCTCCCAGGGCAGAGCGGGAGGGATTTATGAATTAAGGTCAGCAAGGGCCACGGTGACTCTCTCTCCTGCTCCTCCCAAATGCAAACGCCGCAGCTATTCCTCTCCTCTAGCAGCTGAATTAAAGCCTCTGGTTTGTAGCAATATCAAATCTCATTTGGTAGGCTCTGGGCAACAGTAAATCCCTGGTCCCTTGCTCTCCGTCAGCCCTCGCTGCCCTGCAGTGTGTCCTCCTCCAAGGTTGCCTTCAGCTTCCAGCAATTAGGGCTTCTCCAGCATTTGGCTTGACAGGCTGCGGGCTCTGCTTCCAGCTTGATATGCACAGAGGAATTCAATTCCTCTGCACCAGTGCTCTCCAACCTCTCCGAGGGAACCCCAAGCCTCCCATGCCCATGGAAGCCCCTTTGCCCTCTGGTGTGGCGAGTGGCGCTGGCCCAGCAGCCGGGCAGATCACCTCCCTGCACTCTGTGCAGACCCAAGAACACTTTTCAGCTTTTTCTTTCCTTTCCTTTCCTTTCCTTTCCTTTCCTTTCCTTTCCTTTTTTTTTTTTTTTTTTAAAGCTCAATCAAGGATCACATCAACTTCTCTTTCTCCTGCGGCTCTGCACTGGGAGCTCATGATGAGGGAGTTATACACCCGTGACCCCTAAATCCCGTTCTGAGTCACTGCTGCTGCAAGCCCTGCTCTCCCATCCCGGAGGCAAACAATCCAGCTCCTTTGTTCCCACCTAAGCTACAGTGGCCTCATACAAAGCAACAGAGTCATTGTTATTGTGCACTTGGGGAAAGCTTTTTTCCCCCCAAAGCAGCACAGACCAGTACCTGGAGTGCCCAGCGCAGACACAGGGGGCTGAGCTGTGCTTACTGAGGCAGGGAGCACCCACCTTCCAAAGGGCCCTGGAGGAGAGCCCAAACAAACCCCCCACACAGACCTCCCCTGCCCAGGGAAAAGGTCTCAGCTGTCACAAGATGCTGGATACGGCCCCGGACAATTCGTAGACACTACAAATAAAGTTGACAGTGTTGACAGGGAACAACTTGAGGACATCACCTGCAGGGAGACCCCACCGGAGTTACAAACATCAGCTGTGCTGAAGTTGTTCAATAAATTCGTGGGTTTAAGGCCAGGAGAGAGAGTTCAATCATCCTGGTTGACCTCATCCATTGTGATTCCTCCCTTGCACTGGAAATTTTGGAGATGAGGGTTATTAGAGGCATTTCAGAGTGGTACCTGGAGGTGACGGGGACAGGAATGCGCTGCTCTGCCTGAGTCAGCTCCTGTCTCACACATCTCTCACTAAATCAAAGGTCCCTCATCCTCCCGGAGGGTAATGCTGTGTTGTCATCTCAGCAGGGAGCTCTTCACTGCGCTCACTCTCAGGGATTTTCTCCTTGTGGTTCCTCTGCCATGTGCCAGCCCCGGTGACGAGTCAGGCTCTGTGGAGTGCAGGGAGAACTCACCCCACCAAATTCCCCATCCAGGAGGGAAAGGTCTGCATCGAGCACATCCCGCTGAACACGGCGGAGGTGAGACAGGTGTCCCAAGGGAGGCAGAGCTGCTTACACTGAATTACAGCTGCAGTTTCTGCCCCACTGCCCGCTGTAGTCACACAAGCAGGAACAAGGGACAGGTCCTGGGGGGGACACGGGACTGGTCGTGCTTGCAGTGACTCCATGGAGTCCCCCTGACTGCTGGCAGCTCGGGAGGAGAATCCAGCTCACACCATCACTTGATGGGATTGATGGATTTGTCTTTCAGGTGATTAATGGGGGTAGGGCCATGAAGATAATTAGAAGTATGGAACATTTCTCCAATGAGGAATGACTGAGAGAGTTGGGGATCTTCACCTGGAGAAGAGAAGGCTCCGGGAAGACCCTTCCTGTGCCAAAAGGGGCTCCTCCAGGAGAGCTGGAGAGGGACTTTGGACAAGGGCCTGAAGTGACAGGACAGGGGGGAATGCCTCCCCACTGCCAGAGAGCAGGGTTAGATGGGATATTGGGAAGAAATTCTTCCCTGTGAGGGTGGCAAGACCCCAGCACAGGTTGCCCAGAGAAGCTGTGACTGCCCCGTCCCTGGAAGTGTTCAGAATATCTCCTTAAAGCGGATTGCAATTTCATGACTGTGCTCTGCACTATTTGCCTTTGCTTTCCACGGTGCTCGGAGGGCTGTGGCTGACAAGGACACTGTTATTTTTATTATACACTCCTGCATGTGCACGCCTGCCACCAGCTCAGGTGTCTGTGGGTCGGAATAAATTACAGAGAGGAGATGTTGCTTTCATTAAAGCCCTGCTTTCCATTTGCACTGGGAGTTTCTCCGGTTAGAAGTCAAACTGCACACCCGCCACTTGCTAATTGCGCTTTGCAGAATCAAAGGCTTTAGCCAAAGGGATAAATATATAAAATTGTCGGGAAGGAAACATTTTCTTCTTGAATTCCAAGTGAAAACTGAACTAATATGGATTTCTTTTGATAATAAAAGCAGCAGAAACAGATATCTGATCTCTGTGGCTAAAGGCCACTTGAAACAGAAGTAAAAGATTCCCTTATCAGGCCAGGAGGACTGTTCTAAGCGACTGAAATTACATTAGGAAAATCATGTCCTTGTTTTTCTTCTATAATTGTCTTTTGTTGTTTTAGCCTCTTTTCCAGGTAACCCTGTCACTGAGATATTTGTTCAGCCTCTGTTTCTTCCCTGCTTGTTAGATCATCTTGCCAAAGGGGCCAGCAGAAAGCATTGATGAGACAACAGTGCTTGAGCACCTCAAACATTTGCATTTTGGGGGATTTGTGGGATCCCCCCTTCCCCGGCCTTGACTTCCCTTGATTTCCCATTTTAGCCTTCTTTTCCCAGGCAAGCAGTGACCATTCCTCACTGCCCAGACCTTCGGACAGGGAGATGGAGGACGGAGTCACGCGTTGTTAACCCCCACTTTCCTGTGGCTGCCGGTGATTTATTACAAGCAACGAGGCGTGAGGACAGCGAGGAGAACGTGGTGGCTCTACCCCAGCTCGGGGCTGGTTAATAACCCGTTAGAAAGGGAAGGGGGGGCAGCACTTATTGGGTGAAAAAGTAGAAGGATGTGGAGTTTTATTTATTTCATGCCTTGGTTCCTAAAGAGGAAAAACATCTCCATTTCAGATTGGGCAGCTTGAAATCACAGCATCTGCAACATGCCAGGAGCGTTCAGCCTTGAGCAGAGAGGCCAGATCCTGCTCTTACCTGTGGTTTCAGATGCTTGGGTGGATTTTGGGGTGAAACAACATCCTCCACCACTGCCCAACAAAGGCAAACCCCCTGCATGTGCCCCTGTATTTATGTATTCTCACCTGGTTTCTGGATCAGCTTTCATCATCTGATCTGCTTTTTGCCCTAAGAATCAAGTCAGTTCACTAATTAAAAAAAAAAAAAAAAGAAGTGATTACTAATTAAATAAATAAATAACAAGAATTCTAAAAAACTCGACTGGAAACTGCAGCTTTTTGCAAAACTGACTGTGAAATTTATGGAACGACAGCTAAATTGAATGAAATTAGGAAGAAAAGGGCCTGTCTATTTTTGTGAAGAGTTTTCAGAGTTATCATAATTAATTACAACAAACATTTTGCGCTGCACATTAAATCTCCAGCTCCGAGGCTTGGGCTGGTTCCTGACACTCCAGTCTGGGATGAGGGGCTGAGCCCCCAGAGGCAGGACCTCCGTGGTGGTGTAACGTGGAGCAGAGTGCGACCCTGCTCCGCCACCTGAGCAGCGAAACAAAGGCAGAAATGCAGTAAAACCCCTTCTGTTGCTTAAAACCAGATGAGGCAGGGTTTGGTTCAAGAAGCCAAACGTGCTCCATGCATCCCATCAGCTCCACGGAGCAGCCAGGTCCTCACAGGAGGAGGTGACCCAGGTGTCCTGGTGGAAATGCATCATCCAGGTGAGAAATAAAACCAGGGCACGGTGCAAAATGCCTTGCACAGACCTGGGCTATTTAAGGAGTTTATGTTGGACTCAGTTTTGCCTCGCTGGTCCTGGAGCCTGGCTGGAGGGGATGGATGGGCACTAATGACTCCAGTGCCACTCGTTAGGATTAGGATTTAATTAGGGACTGGTGGCTGTGGATCCAGATCCGGTCCCACCTGTGGCTCTTGACTCTGCACAAATGTTAATTCCCAACCAAGAGCCTCTGACTCTCCCTCCTGGCTGCCCAGATTGGAAATGGGTTGGGGAAGGGTGTCAGGGGAGCAATGTGTGGGCAGGAAAGTTGGGGAAAACAAGGAATGAGGTTGCCTCTCTCCCAGGGACAACCCTCTTGCCCTGCCCAAACCATGAGGGTTTCCTCCAGCAGCGCTCAGCCCAGTCCTACAAGCTGGGTAGCTCAGGAGCCATTTGGGTCCCAGATGCAGCAGGACAGATCCTGCCCCATGGACACAGCGGTGTCCTGGGACTGAGCTGGGAGCTCAGCATGCTGCTGCTCCTCACTGCTGCCTGGCATTTCCAAAATATCCTCGAATATTTGGCCCAGTGACAGCAAAAGATGGTTATTTGGGTTTATCCTGGTGCTAACTGCAAATGTTTTTATTATTACAGCCCCGTGCTGGCCCCCAGGCCCTGCCCAGTGTCCCAGTTACCCCCAAAACAGATGCAACAACAGGTACAACCAAAACAGATGCAGCAACACGGTCACAGCTTCCAAGAAAGGGAAGCTGGGGAACCTGTGGTGCTCTGGTCACCCCACAGGCACCCAGTGGAGACACAGCCCCCGGGCACAGCATCCTGCGTCCATGGCCCTGCTCCAAGCGGCCTCTTGTTCCACCGCTGATTTGTGGCTGCCTGTGGACCTCAACACACTGTGTCAGGAGGTAAATCATAACAAGTTTTTGTGCTTTCAGCAAAAATGAGAAAGGAAAGGAAGCTGGAATAACAATAAAAAATCTTCCTGCCCCCCAGCAAGGTAATAAACTGCTGTGGAGCCGTGACTGCCGCCGGCTGCAGCTCAGGGAGGGATGCGGAGGGTTATGGATGCACTGCAACACTGAGAGCAGGGCAAAACCTCCGGGGTGGGGTGTGGGACCCCCTGGTGCCACCCCACCACCACTAAACACCGCGTCAGAAGTCTGAAAGATCCTGGATTTTAGTGCAATGGACAGGGAGAAGGCTGAAGTGTCCCCCACATTCCCTGGACTTTGGTGACATGGAGTCATTTTGTTTCCACAGCACTAAGTGATTCAGGTTTGGCTTCCAATGCTAAAACAAATATTTTAATTTAATAGGCACAACAGGCTAAATACTGTAATCCACAGAGCTCGTTGAAACAATGTACGTCAACCACTTGGGCAAAACTATTGTGCAGAGCCTGGGGGAAAATCCTGAAACTCCAGCCTCATGCTCCATTAACAACCACTGACAA
Organism: Atrichornis clamosus; assembly: GCA_013400975.1. Classification (NCBI taxonomy): domain Eukaryota; kingdom Metazoa; phylum Chordata; class Aves; order Passeriformes; family Menuridae; genus Atrichornis; species Atrichornis clamosus. Next base: position 152,948 of record WBMZ01010353.1, read on the forward strand.
AAACAACAGAAACTCTCAAAGTCTACTGCAGTTTTTAGCCCTTCTGTGGAGCCCAGGGGACAAAAGGACAAACTGGGGACAGACAGAAAAGGCGCAGGGTTGGCCCAGGGTGCCCAGAGCAGCTGTGGCTGCCCCACCCCTGGAAGTGTCCAAGGCCAGGCTGGACGGGGCTTGGAGCACCCTGGAATAGTGGGAGGTGTCCCTGCCCATGGCAGGGGTGGGACTGGAGGGGCTTTAAGGTCCCTTCCAACCCAAACCATTCCATGATTCTGTGATTCTCTGGCTTTTTGTGGCACCTTTTGCCATTTCCAGTGTTCCCCTGAGCAGCTCTTCAGCACCAGCAGTGCCGATGAAAGGAGCAGAGTTATTCCTCCTACATTCTACATAAAATTCCTGATGCTGGACCAAGTCCCAGGATTGCAGATCCAAGGGGGTTGGATTAAAAAAAGAGCTTGTTTTGGTGCAGGATTTGGTTTAAAGCAATTTATTAATTCAGCTGCCAGCCAAGGGTGCCCAGCTGGGACTCACGGGAAAAAAGAAAAGGCAAGAAATATGGAGTTAGATTCCTCCCCAGAGCAGAAACTACCTCAGTATTTAAGTAAAAAAAAAAGCCAAGTTATGCCAACGCAACTCCACTGAAAATTTTTACTTAATCTGCTGCCATGATTGAGCCAGATGGATAAAATTAAACCTACTGGGGAAGAGCCACACGTGCTTTTCTTCATTTGCAACCAATATATCAACTCAGCCTTCCTGCATGGATTATGAAACACAAATCTTCCTGCTTTCAGAGCCCAGAAATAAAGCAATAATGGCATAGAATTAATATAAATATTGGGGGAAATCATGTTTCTTGTCATTTAAAGAAGAAATCTTTATACAACAGAAAAGTTGGCAGGTCCATCACAGTGCTGCCGGGTAGAAAAGTAAAATATCATTAGATAGGACCCAGGAATCATGAGACTGATGCAAAATCATTACAATTTTTAAAACAGAGATTAAATTGCACCCTTTGACACACGTCCCATGCTCCCACACAGCGTCAGAGCAGCAACAGGGTCCATGGGGATTACTGGAAGGTAAATCCAAGGCTTGTGCTTCTATCTGAAAAGCTGTGGGTTTGCTTTGGCACTGCAAATGCTGGGTGAAATATGTATTTTGTGTGTGTGTACATATATGTGTGTGTATATAATGTCCCTGCCCCTCCACCCCACCCTTGTGGGGCCCGGGGAGGTTAACAGAGACATCCCTGCCTCCCCATTCCAGGCACCAAATCCATTATGTAGATGGAGCTGCCTTTGACTCATCAGCCTGTACCTTTTATGCATTTTGGCAGAGAAGCATCATTGACTCATATCATAAATCAAATATTTCTCCCCATGAAGCTCAGGGCTGTGAACGCTTTCATGAGGGTTTGGGGACACCCTGTCCTGGCTAACAGGGCTTGGACCCAAATTCTTCCCTCCTTCCATCCTTTTCCCTTGCATAGGCAGGGTTCACGTCAGCCCTCAGGATGGTGAGTTGGGGACAGGGCTGTCCCATTCAAAGTGATTTCTGCTGCAGCACTGTGGGGACCAGGGAGTTTTTCAAGGGCCTGGAGTGCCAGGACAAGGGGGAATGGCTTCGCACTGCCAGAGGACAGGGTTAGATGCGATATTGGGAAGGAAGACAGTGGGACTACGCCAGAATGGGACTGGGGACTTTCCTGACCCAGTCTGGACGATCACTCCTGTCTGGAAGACCACGACCATCTGTGTTTGTAGCAGCAGATTTCAGGTGCTGGCCCTTCTCCCACTCCTGCTGCAGCTGGGGTGACCAACCCATCGCCTCACTGTCCCCAGAACTGAGCCCACACGTCCCTTCTCTTCTTCAGCCCTGGAGCCAACAGCAGCCTCTGCCAGGACCAAACAAGCACCATTAGAGGCTCCTTTAGGAAAATTCCAGCCCAAGGCTCTAAAAGCAAGTTAGGCACAGGAAAAAAAAAAAGCAAATTAATTTAATAAGAGCTTAATTGGATTCTCCACAGCAGAGAAAGCTTCTGCTTCCCAGCAAATGTCCCCTGCAGCAGCTGATGAGGCCACATGCTCCCCCAGTTCCACCAGTGCTGCGGGAGCCCAGGTCTCTCCTTGCGTGTCCAGGGCATGTCCTTGTCCAAGCCTGGCGCAGCCAAAATCCATGGGATAATGGGCAAGTGGGTGCTGCAGCAGGAACATAATCAAACGAGGGGGGCAAAATACTGGCACAGGTTTTCCAGGGAAGCTGTGGCTGCCCCATCCCTGGAAGTGTCCAAGTCGAGCTTGGATGGGGCTTGGAGTAATCTGGGATAGGGAAAGGTGTCCCTGCCTGTGGCAGGGGTGGGACTGCATGAGCTTTAAAGGCTCCTTCCAACCCAAAGTGCTCCATGATTCCATGTTCTTTTGAGCACCAGCCAGGTAGCCCTGGGGCATCCCCTCAAAGGAGCAAGAAAGCAACTAAAAATGGTGGGAAACAAAAAACAGAGCTGAAATTGTTCCCTGCAGCCCCCTGGCCACGGGCTCAGACACAAAAAGGGGATGAGTTTGTCCTCAGATCCTTCAGGCAGCTCCAAGCAGTAGCTGCTACATTCAACCAGGGCCCAGAGCTGCCTCCAGGACAGACGGGACCCCTCAGATGAGCAGGGGGTCCCCATGGGTGCAGGCTGTGTGGGCTGCAGGTGTCCCTTCAGATGGGATTTACTGTCACAGCGGGGGCTGGTGGTGCGACCAGACTTCATCCCTGGGGCTCCCGGGCATTGTCAGCCTCCTCCGTCCCTGCTCCAGCCTCAGCCACACCCCTGGCCAACCTCTCCCAGCCAGGACGGCTTTGCTACCTCGTGCTTCCCCCCATTGGCCCTCACCAGCTCTAAATAAAAAATCTATGGAGCAAAGCTGCGTTAAACCAATGAGCCAATGTGCCTGCTGCTAAGATAAGCACAGCTACCAGGGTCTCTCGCTCTGTCTTTAGTGCTGGAGGATTCTCAGAGCCAGGAAACCCGGGGAGACTCATTAGGGGAAGCGGCACTTCAGGCTGGATTTACGGAGTCTCTGCAGCCTCCGCACGCCCTCCCTCGCTGCAGGAAGCCCGGCCCTTGCTCTGATCTGGGATGCAGCGTGCGGAGCCCACAAGCCTTTCAAAAATAAAATGCTTTTAAAATAGTTTTAATCAGAATTCCTCCAGCCAAGACACGGCAGCAGAGAAGCCACTGTCTTTGGCAGAAAGGAGTGTGGAGAAATTAAGTGATGATGAGAAGAAGTGATTTCAAAAATCCTGACTGTATCTCACTCCATCGAGGGGGACCAGGAGGTTTTCATGAGGTTTAGACCCAGGAGGAGAAACTCAGCCTGACTGTAAGAACAAATGTAGATGAAGATATGAAATCCAACCACAGATCCTGCTTCTGATGGAGTTTTTCTCATGGTAATTTCTCCATGCCTTGACTTCCCCAGCAATCTAACAAGCCTTTGCTTCTTTTTTCTGCTCCCCTGCCTCCCTCTTCGGAGTCAAGGTTGTCTCAGGGTGTTTGCAGAGCTGCATTTTGATCTCAGTTTCACCATTACAGTGAAAGCAAGGTGCAGAAATCAGGATGGCAGGCGGGGAACTGGCAGGACCCTTCAGAAATAAATCCCAAAGACAACATTTTAGGAAGCAATCCTTACGTTTGTGGATTCCAGCTCCCCTTTGGAACCCGGCGAAGTCTGCAGGAGCAGGACTCACTTCAGGGTCAGTATCCAAGAGCAGTGGATGCTTCAAAAACCCTGTTTCACCCTACACGTGGCAACAGCGTCACACACAATGAGGGGCAAGTTTTAACTTACATTTTAAAAGCTTTTTTTTTTAAGCTACCCTCTGGCTGAGAGTAGTTAATTTGCCAGAGCATGAGATCTGGTTTCATTAGGGCAGGTATTAACCTTCTGCCCACAAGAGCCAAACCCACCATGCACAGAGCAACCCATCCCTGGTGGCCACAGGCGGGTGGCAGGAGCAGGGAGAGGGATTCCCAAAAGCCATTCAAATCCCTGGAGAAATATTTGGGAGTAGAGACCTGGAGTGCGTGGCAGCCCAAGCACGAGTGCGTTCACTTCAAAGAGAAAACAGATGGTTTATAGCCCAGAGAAACAGGCAAACAATGAATGCATGTGCTGGGAAAAGCCAACAAAAGCTCAGGATTGCTTGAATAACCTTAAAACACAGTTCTTTTTTTAATTCATAAATTGCTATGAATTGGGGTTCTTTCCTCTATTTCAGCAATCCTGAGGCACGTGAAGGCTCTGCCTAATCCCATTCCAAATGGAGGAGCAGCTACCCCACTACCTTTTCTGTGTTTTGCAGGAGAAATTGGGGTTCAGCCCTTATTTTCCTGCAAAAAATCCCTTTTTCTCGCACACCTTGAGGCTGCCAGAGCCCAGACCTCCCAGCTCCCATCCCCAAGGCCCAGTGCCAACCAGCAGTGCAACGCTTTGCTGGACAGACATCACCTCCAGGAGGTTCCTGTCCATGGAAACATTGCGGCCCTAGATTTAATTAAAATAAAATACCCGGTGCCAACAGGAGCCTCGTTGTCTTTCAGGGTTGTCTTGATAATTATAAAATAAATTGCATTTCTATTGCGCCTTTCATCCTTGGATCTCCAAGTGTTTTACAAGCGTTAATTAATTTAGCTTTCAAATAGCCTTTCCCTCCGATGCCACATAAAAATTTAATAAACAGGTAGTGGGAGAGGCAGGGACCTGCTCTGGGGCACGCGGCAGTCAGCGGCCGGCACGGAGGGAAAGCCCCAAGTCCCAGAGCTTGTAAGGAATATGGGTGTCAAAAAAGGGAAAAACCTGTGAATGAGGGATCTGACCATCCATTCCCCCTTTGGGACCCCAGAGCCCCCCGCAGCTCTGTGCTGGTGTGGGAATTGCTGCCAGGGAAGGGGGAAACCCAGGATGGGAGTGTCAGGAGCTGTTAAGGCACATGACATATTGACGGAATTAAAACACATTTAGGGAAATCTCCAAATAGGTTTTTCCTTTTTTTTTTCCTTTTTTTTTTTCTTTTTCCCTTTTTTTTTAGCTTTAAAGAATAACACTGACTGTCTCAAGCTGTGGTAATGTATTCAGGCAACACAACTGAGTCAGAGCTAATTGAATTTAAAAGCAGGTATTACATCTGTGCCTTCGGAGTGAGTACATCCTGAAAATCACTTCAGTGATGAAGTGTTTTACCCAACTACTACTTAATCTTTTTACATAGAAAGCAGAATTAACCCTGCTGCGCAGCCTTCATTAAGGGAACCAAATGAAGTTACCTGGTGAGATTCAAATGTGCTCCAAGTGGTAAAACTTCAGCTGAAGTTTCTTGAATCCAGAGGGACTTTTCTTTTTTTTCCTTTTTTTTTTTCTTTTTTTTTTTGTTAAAAATCTTACAAAGTGGTTTAAACCAGGTCAGTTATCTGGGTCCTGTTTTACTTTCCTTCGTTAAATCTGAGAAGAAATAAGCACACCAGGCCCTGTGTATAAATCCATGTATGACTGGAGAAATAGGTCAGCTTCCTGCACCCCTCTCCCCAGAACCATCTGAACCTGCCCTCTTTTCCCCATTCCCATCCTGTTTTCTCTTTTGCTCCAGACTGTCTCCCTCTCCTCGGGAGGATGAAATAAATGAAGGAGAAAACATGTGTCGTGTTTGAAGAAAGCTCTAAAAATAATCCGAGCCCCCTCTGCAGCAGCACTGAGCATCATCCCGAGCCCCCTGCTCCCCCTGAAAATCCCAGGGAAGGGCAGCAGCCCTAAAGCAACAAGACATGGACCCCTCGTGGGTAGAGTAAAAGCCCACAGTTCTTTATATATAGAGAGAGTGATAAAATGGTTTGGGTTGGAAGGATCTTACAGATCATCTAGTTCCAACCCCCTATATATATATATATATACACGAACTCATATGTATATATTTAAATATGTATATATATATATACACACACACACACACACATATAGATATTTTTACTTTATATTCTATTACTTTTATACTTGGTATATTACTTTCTGCCTTTTTTTATAAATATCACATATATAAACATCACTTTATATACTTGGTCTCTCACTTCACACCAAGAAAAAGCCCAAAGCAATGAACTGAGCCCAGAGCTCATTGCACCCACCTCGCTCCCATCCTGGGGCCGCTGCGGGGTCCTGGGGGAGGAGGTAGATCCCCCTTCTCTAGGCCAGAAAAAGAGCAAGGAAAACAACCCAAAGAACCATTTGTAAAACGGTTCCAGCTAATCAACATTTTTGGCTGGCTGTATTTATCCATCAGTTCCCAAGGCAGCCACAAGGGAGCTGGGAAAGCTGTGGGGATCCCCTCGACGCTTCATGAATTTCAAGCACAGACAATTGATTTACATCGGCAGAAATTTGCATGGGGAGAGAAAAAAAACCAACCAAAAAAAACCCTAAAAAATGAGCTCTTCACCATTCATTAATTTCCTCTAAAATTCATTCATCCAATTAGGCAGCTGAAATGGTGCGTTGTAATTTAGACACCCTGTGACACACCATGACTGTTGATGGTTCCTGATTCAAAGGGAATGGGAATGGAATAAATCTCAGGCTACAGGCTCTTCAAAACCTAATTTCCTTCTAGTTATGAACCAGGAAATCATCTGGAGAAATCAGGAGAGGTTCAGACAAATTTAGGTTGGGCATCAAGGAACGAAGCAGGTTCTTCACCGGCTGTGAGCTCCCAGCTGTAAATTTAGGGGAATTTTTCCTTTATGAAACATCTCAGCACTTATCATTGATGGATCTGAAGCAGGAGCACCAACCCTTGTGTGTGTCCGCCCCAGAGAGCATCTCCTACAGCGTCACCAGTGTTTTTACCTGGAATTTCATTTTCAACCACAGCATCTTTATTAGCAGGGAGAGGGTTTTTGGAAGAGAACTGCCAAAGTCAGGACATCAGGTTTGTGCTGCAGAGGACACGGTTTAACTCTAACAACCAGGGTGATTTTATGTTGCCTCTTTGCCATTAAGAGTCCCTGCAGTTTGCTGACCGGGGTGGAAGGGGACATTATCAGGGTGATAAAGCAGCACCCTGGGGGCCCTATGGATGTTCCGAGCCAGCTCTTCCCACTCCACATGGTCTGACCCATTTTGCAGGGGAGGAAAGCAAAGCACCGAGTATGTTCAAGTTTTTCAAGGTATTTTTTTAGGTTGAATAAAGTTGCAATTCCAGCCAAAAAAATCTCACTGAGGTACTAAAACGTGAAAATCACATTTTCCTCAGTTTCTCTTACTGACCTCGCTCGGAGCAGAGACCCTCCATCCACATGTTCACAAGATGCATTTAAGTGTCCCCATTTAACACAGCTGATGAGGGAAGTTTGGGGTCAAATTAAGTCATTTGGAGACCTCCACATGGCAGTCACAGGCTGTGGAAGAGAACTGAGGACTCCACATTCCCCTAAGGATCACAAAACCCCACGGCTGGGCTCAGGGTCCTGCTCCCCTGCAGGAACACACAGCATCAATAACACAGCAATAAATATTCCAGGCAGCTGGTTTCATCCTGTAAGTGAATATGGAGATAAATATAGAGACGTATTTAGAGAGTTATAGGCAACTCATCATCGTAACACGTGAGCACTTATTGAGTTTCCCAAGATTTAGGGTGAGATCCAGAGATGCACTTTAGGTTCTGTAACTTAGGTAATGTGATGCCTAAAATAGGTGGTGGGGTGCTCAAGGACACGTTTTCCAGGGGTCTTTGATGCAGAGACCAGTGCTTTCCATGAGAGAAGTCTTATTCCTGGCTGTACCAAAGGACTTTCCTGATGTTGCACTGAGATCTTGGGGCACCACCAGGGTTTAAATCCATGTCCTTAGCCTCAGCCCAACACCTTGACTCCCAGGCACACACAGTGCAAAAAAACCAGATATAAACCCATGATCTGGGGAGTCACAGAGGCTTTTCCCCCAGTCACACTTATAAAATCATGGAATGGTTTGGGTTGGAAGGGACCTTAAAGCCCATCCAGTGCCACCCCTGCCGTGGGCAGGGACACCTCCCACTGTCCCAGGGCGCTCCAAGCCCCGTCCAGCCTGGCCTTGGACACTTCCAGGGATCCAGGAGCAGCCACAGCTTCTCTGGGCACCTGTGCCAGGGCCTCCCCACCCTCATGGATGCATTTCTTTCCTCACCCCCATAATCCATCCTGTGAGGAGAAGAACTACCTAAAATCTCTGCTTGGAGAAGTGTTGGGAGGGGCACGTGACCCAAACCTTCACCAGCAGCTCCATGTCCTGAGGGATGGCTCCTGCTGCTCCACTGCAGGGAGAAACACCTGCCTTTTTTCTCTATTCCTCAAAAAAGTTGAGGTCCAGAATCACAGAGTTAAGATCTGTAGGTGGAAAGGAGGCTCCTGGTGCCAGATCCTATCAGCACTGGGGGATAAAAAAGATCCCCATTCCCCAAAAGCCTCCCAGAAAAAAAACCCCAGAAGTAAATAAATTTCACTGAGCCTTTTGAAATGGTTTAATTGCCTTTGTGCTCTAATTGCTCCTGGTTTTACAGCCTCATTTCTTGTCATAAAATTAGTCCCACTTTTTATGCTTTTTCCTTTTCTACTGGTCTGTGATTATTATTTTTTAATTGCTTTGGTATGTTGATCTCTCCCACGCCTCCCCCGGGAAGGGGGAGAGGGACCTTGTTCTGAGGCACAGAGGATGTTGCAGCTGCTGAAAGGAGATGGATGCTCAGATTTTGGGGTGAATATTAACATGAATCCCTCCAAAATTATCACTAATACCCAAGAGCCAGGCTGGGCACAGGTACTGTGCATCCAAGCAGAGCCCAGCCCAGAGAGGAGGAAACGGTGATTAGGAACACAGAGATTTCTGGCAGGACTTTCTGGGGAAAGAAGATTTCTCGCTACAAACCACGACCATCAGGAACACAATAAAAGCATTGGAGGAAACCAAACCACCTGAAAAAGATGAAAACTGCGTCATCTGTAACCCTTTTAATAACCACCTTATTTCAGCCAGCCCCAACGTCCCCTCGCCGGCTCTCAGAACAACCTCTCTATTTGTTTGGGGCCTGATTTACAGCTGCAATAGGAAGCCATGCGTGAAGTTTATTAAGGCTGGGTAATTTCTATTGGTTCTGTGTACTATTGATTCCATCTCTACTGTTATCTTGCTCTGTCTGGACCTAAAAAGTGATTTAAAAACAAGGAAAAAAAGCATATAATTCTTTAAAAATGCAAGTATTATGGGATGTGGGACGTTGCCATTTTGGATGCATTAACAACCTACTGAAAAGGAGTGTGACTGAGATACAAATCTTATTAAGGGGACTTTGATGATGTTGAGACTAAAAGAGAGGGAGCACTTTGAGCTGAACCAAAACATGGAGTTGAATCTGAACTTAGCTCCGCAAATTTCTGTCTCAGGGGTGGAAGGAAAATTGGATTTGCCTTGGCTTTCAGCCAGCCTTGCTTCATCCTGAACTAGCTCTCCACTGTCCAACCTCTCCCACGTCCTTGGAGCTACTCCCAGTTTATGGCGTGAGCAGGAGTGAGCTCAGAGGAGCAGCTCTACCCACCGTGATGCTCAGGGCTGGCACGGGTCCACCCTGGTGCAAGTCCTGCACAGTGTCAGAAATGCAGATCCTCAGTGCACAAAAGCAAACCTTGAAGCCTCCTCCAGGCCACAGAGGGATTGCACAGATCTCCAGCCCAGCCCAGGGCTTCTCTCCTGCTCCTCCAGGAAACAAGGCCACGGGATGGAGGGGCCATGTCCCACAACATCCCAGTTCCATCCCCAAGAGCAGCATTCCCAGGTGAACAAAGATTTTTCTCACAGCTGGATCATCAGCCTCGTGTCCTGGGCTCCACAAACCAAAAAGACAACAGTGACAGGGCAAGTTAGACACAGATCTCAGCCAACCCCAAACCTTCCTGGATCAGTGGGATGCCAGGATTTGGGTCAGGCCCAACTGTACTCAATTCATTGGCTCTCTCAGCTCACTGGCACAACCCCCTCTGCAGTGACATTTAAAACATATTAATTAAGAAATCAAAATGCAGTCATCTCATTTAGGCCATTCTCCAAGCACAGCTCCCTGTCAGTGATGGGCACAGACACAACCTCAGCCATGACCAACCTCAACCCTCCAATCCCAGCTCTCCCTGCCTGGCCATAACCAGAAGTGTTCTTCTCTCTCCCAATTTTCCATGGGTTTAGGTCACCTTTGTTTCCTGACCAGTGCAATCCAGGGCCATCAACCACCCCAGAGCCACAGTACAAGGAGAATTTGTCCTGGCTGGACTGAAAGAAAAAAAAGGCAAAGTAGAGCTGAAGGCTGCAAGATGAGTTGCGGGAATGAGAGTGCTTTGTGGGATATCATCCAACTCCTGCTGGACAAAATCCATCATCCCCTTGGTACTCACCTGCCTCTGTGCCAAGAGACACCAAAGATATCCAAGAGCTTCAGAGACCTCCAAAACTTTGTCCTACCAACTCAGGGTGGAGCACCTTGTGGGGACACAGAAGGGAAACCCCAAATGAAGTTGGTAGAGCTGAGGAACATCTGGAAGAAGCAGTGGGAAGCAAGAGGACTGTTCCCTGTGGCTGCAGCCTGTAACCTTGTTCTTGTCCCAGGTGTTTTCCTAAGTTTTCTGGAGAACATCTCTGCAGCACCATATTCCACCTTGCGCACAGCCCGAGGGAAGAGAGGTAGGATGAGCTCAGGCTCAAACCTCCTCTGGAATTCAGCTCATGCCAGCACTTGTGGGCATTTTGGAAAGGGGTAGACGCCTTTGTCACCTCTCAGAGAAACATCAAGGGAACTGCTCCTGCCTTTTTTTTTTTTTGGTGCAGTGTATTCCTAGAATCCCAGAGTGGTTTGGGTTGGGGGGGATCTTAAAGTTCATGCAGTACCACCCCCTGCCATGGGCAGGGACACCTTCCACTATCCCAGGTTGTTCCAGCCTGGCCTTGGACACTCCATATTGATGGGCAGAGGAGAGGAAATGACAAACTTCATCCCTAATGCTCCATCAGCAGCAGCTGAAGGCAGCCAGGCACTTCCCAGAGAGCCGAGGAGCAGCCCCATGGCTGTGACATTTGCGATGCATTAAGTTTAAACATTTTCAATAAAGAAAAACAATCCATTCAGACTTGCTTTATGATTCATAGTAATTGCAAATAGAAGCAGTTAATATAATTGTCCAGCTGAGACCAGCAGGCTGGGAACATGTAGCAGTGAGATGTACAATCAGGGAAGGTTGGGAGGGAATTTAAGTGTAGGTTAAGCAAATGCATTACTTTAATAACACACAGAGACAGCCCTTGTAGTTATAAAGAGGATAAAATAAATATTGTACCAGAAATCTACAGAATGGGAGGTTTTATCACCAAGAACTGCCCGCTTGCTATTTACTTTCAATTTAGATTTTACAAAAGCTGCACTTGCCATGTTTTTTATGTATGGAAGACAATGACTTGAATTGACAAATGACCTTATTTCTCTGTAAGTTTTACAAGGGAGCCTCAGTTTCTCAAAGAAAAATGATCACCTCCCAGCAGTCATCCTGAAGACAGAAAGAGGCTTTTTTCTCTTTTTTTTTTTTTCCTTTTTTTCTTTTTTGAAAGGGAGGACTATAATTCAAAGAGGAGATGGTGCTCCTGCTCCTCTCTACCTTGGAGGTGGGCCAACCTCTTTGACTTCTCCGAGTCACAAAAGGAAGGGACCTGTGTCCCTGCAGAGGTTCTGTGCCTGAATTTCAGCCCTTTCCTGACTCCACCTCAGACTGTGCTGGTCGTGGTCTGGGAGGCAAGTCCAGCTTTGGGGCACAGCTCTTGTGCACAACCCTGCTTTGGCTTTCCCAATCCTGAAAATTAGAGTTTCCCCCCTTTTAAATAATAAACTTGAGTTGATTCAGCGTAAAACAAGTACAGAGGAGGAAGGGAAAGAAGAAGATAATGAAAGACATCATCTTCATCATCATTTATCCAGCTTAACCAAATGCTGGCTCTCCAGAGAAGAGCCATAGTGCTTTATTAAAAGATATTTCTGAGGGCAACACATTAAATTAAAATATCTTGTTCACAGACTTAACGACACATAAACAGCCAAACAAAACAGAACATTGGCTCATTAGAACCGTTTATAAAATATTAAGGGTCTTAAAAATTAACTATTCACAGGCACCTTTCTCTTGGTGATGGGGAAGGATGAGGGTGCACAGACTCAAGGGGGCTACCTGCAATACACAAAGAGAAATATTGTTGTAAAACACCCTCTACCTGGTGTCCTCTGTTACTCTGGGAGACGATGGATTAATGCAATGGGTTAATTATGAGCTGGCAGTGCCTGGGTGTTGTCACCTCTGCAGCCAGTTGAATATTCCAGCATCTCCCATCCATGTGATGGGTTAAAAAATGCCCGATAAGAAAAGCAAAAAAATACCGAAGCCCCCAAAATCCCCACCCAAACCCAAATGAATAGCAGCTCTTTCAGGGTCCCCAGGACCATCCATGACACCCCGTGGGTGCAGGTAAACATGCCTATATCCAGAGGCATTCATACCAGGAGTAGGAGGAGACAGGGAATGTAATTTTAAAGTCACAGAATTTAGCATAAGAAGGTAATGGGATTGCAGTGGCTTTCCAGTAAATGTCATTGCTGTAATTAGGAGAACAATTATTGTCAACCAGCAGAATTGTCCCCTATCTGTCATTTCAGCAGGAACAGCCAGAGCCACAATTAAGACCTGCACGGGTGGGTCACCAGTTCAAACCCCGCTAAATGGGATCAGCCAGGGCAGGGCAGCACCCGCTGGGAGTGCTGGGGACAGGGATTTTGGGGGTCCCTCCCCACAGTGCCTGCCCCTCTGCCTCTCCTCGGGAGGATGTTGTAGGGAGAAACTTTATTTATTACAGCACCAGCCTGATGTCCTGGGCTTGTACAGGGAAGTCTTTAAGCAACTGCTGAACTCGGAAAATAATAATGTACTGAACTGATTTACAAATTTAACACCTTGGAGGCCAAACCTTCCTCCACCTACAGCAGCAGGAAGCTGAAGCAGCTCCAGCGAGGAGGAAGAGGATGCCCTAGAGATGAAGCCAGCCCAGGATCACATATGTTATCTCCAGCTTCAGCCCCATCCACTTATTTTCTCGGAAAGAAGGTTGCTCTGAGTGCAGCTGACAGCACATCTGAAGTACAGGGCACTGATGAGTAAAAAAGAAGTTCCTGGGAGATTTGAAAAGGCAGCGGCTGCAGCTGTAGCCTGTTATTAACAGCATCCACATCCCCAGAGATGTCTGATCTGCAGCTCAAGCCCTGCCTTCCCCAGGACACAGCCCTGCCTTCCCCAGTCCCAAATCCCCCTCTCCTGTCTCACACCCAACGTGCGAGTGCTGCTACTGCTGAGCTGCAACTCAGAACAGGGGCTCAGCAGGGCACAGCCCCTCCCGACTCCGTCACGGTGTCACCACCAGCCACGCCAAAATCGGAAAAGCCAGAAGTATCCTACATCCAAAATTCCCAACTTGTGTGGAGAAGAGAATTCTGCTTAAAAGGAAAGGGGGATGCAGTGGAGGGAAGGAACAGGGGGGCAATTATTCCACTGAAAGCATTTGCAGCATCCTTGCAGCTCGCTGTGATTAACCGTGGCCAGAGTGCTATTAGCAGCCTGGGATGATGATTAACAAGCTCTCCTAATAGCTGTTTTTAAACCTGCTTTAAAAAAAAAAAAGCTGGAGCAGAGCTGGAAGGGGGTGGGGAGACCGGGTGGTATCTCCAAGGAAACCAGAAACAAAATGGGCTTTGGCACATCGCAGAACCAGGCGGGTAATCAAAGATTACAACCAGTTTTAATTTAAGGTTAATTATTGTTTACTCTCTGGAGCCCGCCCCATCGGAAAGCAGCAGTCGGTCTGACCTTCAGCAGCTCGAGGTGGGCCCTGGGTTCCTTCCCCCGGGAAAGACTTGCTGGCATCTCCCAGTGGGAGCAGGGATGGAGGGGAACTGCAAGAGGGAGGAATCGATGGAGGGGGATGGTGAAAGGAAGCAGAGAAGGAGGCATCCGACGGGAGGATCCTGCCCCAGCTGCGGGCTGAAAAGCTTCATTCAGCTTTATTTAACTGGTTGCCCCCACTGCAGACACGGTTAATTAATTTTGGACTCCTATTGATTTCCCATTTGAAGGAATCACAGTGGCATTTTCGCTCAAAATCAGCCCCATTTTTATCAATGAAAATGCTGTGCAGAGGCGCCTTCCCCCGGGGACACTTTCTGCCCCCACGGAGGAGGAGACAAGGCTTCATCATGAGCAGGTCACGGGGGCTTGCCCAGGGATGGGGCATCCTGCCCATGAGTCCAACTCAAGCAGTCAGACCCCAACTGTACAAAATACTCCTCCTGCTCGAATCCCACCATGCACTTCCCCACGCTGGATGCACCCTGCTTTTAAACACCAAGGCAGACTGCAAAGGTGCAGGACATTTCTCCAAGCCTGTACTGGAAGGTATTTTTTGCCCCAAAACCCTATTTTGAAACTGCCCTGACAGTTCTGCTGAGGAATGGCAGCTGAGATTAAGGATGGTGACAACTCCCCCGAGCTCTCCTCCCCTTGCTCCGAGACAGATGTATTTAATTATGATAGAAAGGAGATCCTGGTGCATGCTGCAAATGCTTAAGGTGATTTGAAGCGTGAAGCTGCATAAGGTTTGTGAGATTTGAGTTTCCCAATCTATTTGGACTTGTTTAGACAGTTTCTGCTGTTTATTCCCTCTGTATTTTAACATGTTCTCTAGCACATAGGGACTTCAGGAGACAAGTCTGAAGAAATTGGTGCAGAAGGGTTTCGATAACTTCATTTTCCATTTGATGCCGTTGTTGGGAGCGTGGGGTTGGGTGGGGAGGAGATGGGTACAAGAGGAGACATCACATTCTCTCCAGGAGCAGTTTCAGTCCCTCTCTTCAGGAATGACCAATAGCATATTCCAGACCTCGATAAGAACAGGTTTAAATCCTGCCTGGTTGGGAACACTGCAGGTATTTGGAGAAAATAAAACAAATGACTTTCCAGTGTTAATATTTACCTGGGAGATCAGATGATTAAACTATAATCTGCTCAGAACTTTTCTTCTAAGTTGCCTTTGAAAATATTTATCGCATTTCCCTGCTGCAGCATCACTATCCCTGCAGCAACCCCGAAGCCCTCCCATCCCAAGGAGACCTGCCCAATATCACCAGAGAATTTAAAACCAGGACAGCAAAGTATCCCCACACTGCCCCATTTGTCCCCAAAAGTGAGGTCTCAGCGCCTTTGCTGTCGGAGGATGCTCTGGAGCCTCACCCCAAAGGGGTTGGAGGAATCAACCTCCCACACTCACAGTGGAGGTGGGACAATCCAGGTAGCCTCACGGAGCTGCCCAAAATCCAGAGTCCTTCAGGCACAAAGTATCCCCCTTGCAGACTGAGGGGTGCTCTGGCTCCAGAGCTCTCTGTCACTGCTCTGCCTACTTTTCCAGAGCTTCACTCAATGAAAGCAAACTCTCCGTGTTCACTTCACCCAACCAGGTTTTAAGGTACTCAGAGATACATAATTAAATCTTCATGATCCTCCAGCATTTCTGCAGATTCATTTCCTATAGGAGACGTGCTGCTGTTCCCTACAGGATCATTTCTATGGACACCCATTGTTTTTTGTCCCCATTAAATATTACAAGTGTCTCTTAGGATTTCTTTCATAAGGACTTGGAAGGATTCCCAAGGGAATAACTCATATTAGTTTAGGGTCTCTTGCTCCAGCTCCCTGTGCAGCCCTGGAACCTCGTGCATCGGATTTGATGGGAGATCTGATCTGGGCTGGTGAAAGGACAGCAGCCACACAGCCTGGCTTTGCCTGAGCTGGAGGCTGTGGCCCAGTGAGTGCTGATGAAGGTGCAAAGGTGAATATTTCCCGTTATGGGAAATAAATCTCAATTTTCAGGCAAACAAGAAGTCACCATGTATATAAACACCAGATTTGGGCCAGACCAAACACCTTAAACTTGTGGCTCTAGCTGTCGTAGCTGGCTCTAGCTACGTGACATCCCCAGGTGCATCCCAGTCCTGAGCTTCTCCTGTGTGCAGGGTGGAAGGTGTTTACACCTCTGCACTAAGAAAAGTGCAAAACATGTGGGGGAAAAAAAGCTATTTTGATAAATACACTCACAACAGTATCCACTTTAGGCCTGGGAAGGTGGACACAGGGGGGGATGTGAGGTGCCACAGGTATTCACACCCCAGGTGTCAAGAGAAAAAACAGGCTGTGGGGAACAAGGTGAGCAGGATGCTTTGAGTTTGGGTTTCGTGGTGGGGAGGATTTGTTTGTTTGGGGTTTTCAGCAGCAGTTTTGCATCCCTGGTTGCCATGGCAGCACAGGATGGATGGCGGAGCCGCCACGGCACCGCCTTGGGCAGGGCCAGCACCAGCCACACACAGCTGGGACCCAGGCAGGGTCACAGGCAGCCCCAAAACTGCAGCGAGACCCAGAGCAGAGCAAGGAGTAAACCTGGGGCCCTGGCCGAGGGCTCGGCCCCTGCCTGTGAACAGGGACACACCGGCCCCTGCCCAAAGCTCCTTGGCCACAGCTTTCTGCAGGGCCCAGCTGCCTCCCCCGTGCTGCTCCACAGCCAGACTCAGCACTCTTAACCCAAATTAACAGCAGCAGTTATGGACAATCCACACTTTCCCATTCCCACCTGGCTGACACACGCCAAGGAGGTGGCCCTGACATCTCCTTCTCCTCAATCCCATCTTCACAATGGAATTAAGGGGCCATTCCCTTTGCAGGAGACCAAACCTTAAGTTGCACCTTAAGCACATTTCCTGGCTGCTGTTTCCCCCATCACTGCTTCCAGTGTCTCCGTTCCCATCTCAAATCCATGCTGTCCTTCTCCATGTTACGTTGAGTGCTTCTCTTTATTGTCCTGTTTGTCTCCTCTCCACAGTGTAATTTTATCTTGTTAGAGTGGCGCTGGGCAGTGTTTACTTTGTTTTACTTTTGTGGTGCTTTTAATTCTAAACTCTCTTCATCTGGGCAGCGCTTTATCAGCTGGGAAGCTGAAGGAAGCTATCTTTCATCCTTATCAAAATTCCTCTCCTTTCATTATCTCCAGTGCTGCTACAAAGCATCAAAAGGGCATCTTTGTTCTTGCAATCTAATATAATTTCAAATATAGCAATTCAAGCCTTTTGAGAAAATTATGGACGCAAACACACATCCATTACCACCCTTCACTCCCCGCAGCAATGCTCCCACAGGAGCCCCATGGCTGGTTTGGTGCTGCCTGGCTTAAAGGGGTGCAAGGTGGAGGAAAAGGGCATTTTTAGGGGCTGAAGATGAAGGATGGGGATGAGTCAGTGTTGGTCTTGAGCATCTCTGGTCATGGTGTCATCCTGTGGCTGTGAAGATGGCCCCGGGGCCAGGGGGGACAGTGGGCAGTGCTTTCCACTGCTGATGTGCTCAGCTGGAAGTGCTGCTCCGTGCCAGATGCCAGGCCCAGATGTTTCCTCCTGGCTCTGTGTGTGGCAGAGCCATCTGCAGTCATGGCTCTCGCTGCCTCCGCCCTGTGAGGAGCTGTGCAAGGCCCAGGGTGGGCTGGGGGCCGTTAGCAGTGATGGAAGCGCTGCTGCTCATGGCGAGCCCGCCCCGGCACAGGCAGGGGGTGACAGATCTCCCACTGCCAGGTGTGACATGGCTGGAGCGAGTGGCCAAGGGGAGAGGGGGAACCAAAGCCACAGGGAGCTTCTGCCTTTCCTGGGGAAAGGGACTCACTGAAGAGGTTTGGGGGGGTCTGTCATGAAATCCTCCTTGCTGGGAGGAGGCCTGGCCCTCATAGTCCCACTCTCCCCTAGTCCCAGACAAAAAGAAAACCCAGATTTTGCTCAGCCACCAAACACTGAGAGCCAATGCAGGGTTTTCACCACACCTCAGAACATTACATGTCCTCCTAAGTGCTCAGTAAAACCTCTCAGTAAAACCCTTCCTCTGGTTCTCCCAGACCAGGCCTCACCTCTGGCTCCTTCTCTCTCCCCATGCTCAGCTGAGCAGATGCCTGGAGCCCTGGATACCCCCAAGTCACAGCCCGGGGTGACACAGGCACCCACCTTCCCCCTGCACACCCCTCCAGCCCCTCCGTCCCCATCACCACTCCAGCCTGACCCCTCTTCCCAGCTCACCCACATTTCACTGATAACCAGGTGTGAAGGCGGAACAGCTTTTTAAAGCTCCTGAAATTAAGGAACATGAGGGGGCTTCGATAGGTTTTGGAATAAATTGCCCATGAAAATGCTGGGGAAAACCTATCTCGGGAAAAAAAGAGAGAAAGAGGGCGAGATAATGATATATCTAGGAAGGAGGGAAGAGGGGAGATCGGGAAGCGACGGGCTGATTGTTCCATAAGCACCTCTTAAAAGCAAACACAATAGACATGAGCAGTTTTTAAAATGACAGACAATACAATGGGAGATAATATATTTAAAACCCATATCAGTTGTTAACAGACCATAAAAACGCCGGTACATTAATCTGTGCTGTCTGTCATAGACTCATGAAGCAGCTGTGTTATTTTATAGTATCATTCCTGCGGGCTTCTCTGACACTTCCACAAATACATCTCAATTTATTTGGGTAAGAACAAATAGAAATATTGAATTCTTCTTACTCTCCTTCTTCTGCTTTTTTATTTCCCCCCCCAGCCCCGACAACTTGTGGAAGATGCTTGGTGCATCTTTGCCAGTGAATTTTATCTGCCAAAATGATTGGTTTAGCAGAAATTCTCTACAGATCCGTGGCCATCCCACAAACCCACTGGAGATGCTTCCACCCCCTTCCCCACTCCCTGGCACAGCCCAGGAGCAAGGGGAGCTCCGGTCCCCACACCACTACAAGCAAATGTTTAACATGAATTATTCCAGGCAATGACACGTGGTAGGTTCAAAGCTCCATGCAGGCTTTGGTGTGGGCCCTTCAAAGAAGAGGCATTTCTGGTTTGGATCCCGTGGGATGCTGGTGGGGAAGAGCTTAAGAAGCTGCAAAGCGCTCGGTGCGTGTCTAATGAGGGTGGAAGGAGGGCAGGAGCCAGCCTGGGGAAAAGCAGGCAGGGGTCTGCAAAGGGCTGGTGCTGGGGGAGCTGGGGTGGCTCTTTTTAATGTTGGACCCGGAGCTTTGATCACCCTTGAGATGTGAGCTGAGCTCTGGTGCCACCTGCAAGGTGGCATCGCTGTGCCCCCTCCCCACTCAGCCTGAACCCCAAACCCATAGCACGGGCATTGTGTGGTGCTCCTGGGAAATGTGTGACTTTCAGCAGCAGCACGAGGAGGGCAAACCCCTCTGCATTGTCAGAGAAGGAAAGCACCCACCCAGCAGCTCCCACAGGTGGGCAGGTACCCGGGAACTCTTCACCTCCCCTCTGGATACGGCCCCTTTACGAGATCACTGGTCACATCTCCACCACTGCCCTGGGAGAGGGAAAATCATCTGCAAGCAGATGGATTGTACAGAGATGAGAAGACAAAATTATTATTATTATTATTATCATCATCATCATCACCACCATCATCATGCTCTTTCCTCTGCAGACACTCACCCGAAGTAGAGCTGAATTCCAACCCTATCTCTGTATCCTGTCCCACAGGAGGAGGAACATACCTGGATAAAGATTGCTATTTACCCTGCCAAGCCAACACAGTAACTTCCATTTGATCATAAAAATATACAAATAAACATCTGTCATCCCCACATCACCTTTTGGGTTGTCAGCTGAAATAGTGCTGCTGTCCCTGTGTATTTGATTCCCAGCCCAAACCCATCCCTGCTATTCCAGCTCTTGCAGCTGTCACTCAGCTGCAGTTTCCCACTCTGGAAGCTGAGAATCCTCTGGCACTGTCAGGATATCATTAACCTTTGCTTTGCATTTAAATGGTCTCTTCCTGTCAGTTCAGAGCTGCGCAGTCATTTAGTTCCAGACTCCTTCCATCCTGCAGTTTTGGGGCACCTCTTGCTTGGCCTCAGCACAGCGTGGAGCTCACCCATGGCCACACCTGTACACACCCACACCTGTACACACCTACAGCCACACCTGTACACAGCCACACCTGTGCACACCCACAGCCACACCTGTACACAGCCACACCTGTACACACCCACAGCCACACCTGTACACACCCACACCTGTACACACCCACAGTTGTACACCCAGCACGAGTCTATCCCTGCCCCACCGCTCTCCTCTCCACCTCCACGGACGATGCTCACGGCAGAACCAGCACATCCACCCAGGAAACTCCACCTGTCCCTCCTCCCCTTGGCACAAGTCCCTCTCTGGATCTTTAGGCCCTGGAAGGGGCTCTGAGCTCTCCCTGGAGCCTTCTCCTCTCCAGGTGAGCACCCCCAGCTCTCCCAGCCTGGCTCCAGAGGGGCTCCAGCCCTCAGAGCATCCCCATGGCCTCCTCTGGATTCTCTCCAGCAGCCCCACGTCCTTCCTGTGTTGGGAACCGTTGACTGGGACTTTGGACAGGTGTGTGGAGTGACAGGACAAGGGGGAATGGCTTCCCACTGCCAGAGAGCAGGGTTAGATGGGGTCCTGGGGAGAAATCCTTCCCTGTGAGTGTGGTGAGGCCCTGGCCCAGGTTGGGACTTGGAGCAACCTGGGATAGTGGGAGATGTCCCTGCCCATGGCAGGGGGTGGAACGAGATGAACTTTAATGTCTCTTCCAGCCCAAACCATTCTGGGATTCTGTGACAGCCATGGATAAATTGCAGCCTGACAGTTGCTCTGTCGAGCGCCTGGGCAGACTTAACCCTTCTATTAAAAGAAAAAGAAAGAAAGAGAAGCAGAACACAGCTGAGATCAGCTCGTGGGGAGGCTGCATGGATCAAACCTGCTCCGGAGGGCTGGGAGCAATGGCATCTTCACAGATTATTGAAGAGACACAGCAGGGCTGGCCCAAAGCACCTTTGCCATGGTCAGGAGAAGCCAAGCACGTTTTGGGGCAGATATTGGCCCTTTGGTGATGGAGTTACAGATCTCTGCACCGCCAAGGCGCTGCTCTCCACTGAGGCCCAGCACCACATGAATGTTAAATGATCTACAAATATACAAATATAATGAGGAGCGGGGAAGGGCGGGGGGAAGTGGAGCCATCAAATCTGGGCCGGGTGCCAGGCGCTGCCATCCGTCCCAAGCTGCTCCCAGGAGGCAGCAGCAGCTCCTGGAGCTCCCATGACAGGCACAGACACTCAGGGTTTGCTTTTGAGCAAGGAAACAAGATTTTCTTCTTCTTTATTAATTTTTTTTTCCCTCCCAGTAAGGGAATTTTCTCCTCCTAGATCTCACATCCCAGTCCAGAGCCAAACATTTAGCATGAATTAATGGGAAGTGGAGGTTTTGCAAAGGTTTGGGAGCCAGGAGGGGGGAAAGGGCAGTGCTGGGTGAGGATTTCTATAGTATCAGGTATTTCCGTCATTTGGAAAAGGTTCCTGTCTTTCATCCCGCTTCGTGCATGAATTTGTTCCCAACTCAAGCTGTAGGAACAGGGGAATTTTTCTTTCTAAGCACCAGAAAGGAAGTTTTGATCATTTCAGACTAGTTTTGTCCATCAAAACCAAACGTGGAAACCAGGAAACATGTGCAAATCAGGTCTGTCCAGTGGAAAATTTTAAGTTTATCTTGAAAACACACTTCTGCAAAACAAAACAGGTTGCAGGTCCCTTCCAGTGATGTGAATCCAGGAGCACTGCTTGCCCCAGGGCTTGTGACAGATGAGCTGGACCCAATCTTTTGTCCTGGACAGGGCACAGGGCAGTGGGCTGGGCATGCAGAGCCTTTAGCCATATTTTGGCTGCATTTGGGCCCTATTTTGGCTCTGGCCAGAGCCTGGAACCCAGGGGTGGGTGGTGCTGCTCGGCAGAGTGCCCCAGCCGGCCCACCCGCGCGCGCAGGACACATCTCCCCACGGTGCCGTCCTCCCAGATCGTTAGAAGAAAACAATTACTATGCAAATCTTAATGAATCAAGGCCGCAACCCACAACTGGGAACATAAATATCAAAGTGCAGCCTTCGATTGAAGGCAGAGGAAGAACTGTAATTAATTCCATCATGAGCAATCTCTCGGCTCCAACCAAGAGCCAGGCTGAGACTCACCAAGGGGAGGACAGGTACGGATGTGCCCATGTCCAGTCCCAAACTGGGGTGCCAGACCCCATCCCACCCAGACAGTGCCCCTCCAGAGGACACAGCTCCATGTATCTGGATCTTGGCTTCCAGCTCAGAATTAAAAGGTTATTTGAGACTTTGCCAATTGCTTTTAATCTGGTGATGAAAGACGATGATAAATCTTAAGAGACCCAAATTAATAGAGAGGAAATTGATTTTGTAACGTGTGGACTTGTTTTATTAGACTCCTGCAGGCTGGATGAGATTGGGAAGGCAGCAGTGTTGGGCTGGGTAAGGGCCCTGTCCACGCAGGCAGCGTCACATGCCACACAGGCACCATCTCCAGCCCACCTCCACTGGGATCCGGGCCAGATAAACTCCTCTCCTGCTCTTGCCCCCACAGCAACCCCCTGCCTCGCCACGGGCTGGTGGCGTGGTGGTGACCATGCAGGTGCCCAGATCTTTCCCCATCGCTGCCTCATCCCATTTTCCTGTTTAAAGGCTGCAGATCTTACTTCTTCTCCTCCCTCCCCCAATTACCCCCAAACCTGGAGTGTGACCTTCCAGCTGTGAAATCTCAACTGCTGCAGTGACAGCCTTGCAATTAAGGGAGTCAGCTGCCAAAGGACTGGGCACGTCTGTTTATTAATTATAATGATGTGGTATCGTTCATTAAGAGCTGGAACGCTCTTATCAGGTGAGAGGTGGAGTGCCATGTGGCATTAGGGCTCGATTTTGTTTTGGGAGATGGCAGAGGAGCCCAGGAATTAGGAATGACTCTGTGCATTGGGCAGGAAGGAGATGTATGGCTGGAGCTCTGGGCATGAGAGGGAGCAGAATTGAGATCCATGGCATTCCCGCCCCGCTCCCAAGGAGTAAATGGACGTACATATTATTATTGCAATATAATTTGAGCAAAGTATTTTCCTAGGATCTAGAGCATTTGCTATAGTTAATTGAGATCCCGAAGTTCAGTGCCTTTCATTATTGCAGAGCTCTGGAGCGGAATACTCTCGGCTAATGATCAGAGCAAGATGGAAAGGGCATTTTCCAGGGCTGCATAATGCAGCTGGGAGGTGGGAGAGTGTCAGCAAACTCACACCAGCTCCCGTGCCTGGCAGTGTAAACCTGGAGTGAGCTGGGAAAACCTCCCTGGGTGCAAATAAAGGTGGAGCTTGGCTTGGTGGGGTCAAGGGCTTGCATGAAGAAGCTGTACATGTCTGAGTTCCCAGGGTGGCTGAGCACCACAGCCTTGCAAACAGGGGTTTGCTCTCCAGGTCTGTGTTTCAGGGTGCTGTCTCCCTGTCCTTCCTGGGAAGGAGTGAGGCTGTACCCTCCAGTGGCCCCGTGGAGCCTCAGAGGGCAGCAGGACCTTCCCTCCCTTCTCTTCCAGTTTCCCTTTCCAACTCATAACCACACCATTTCCTAAGCAACAGCTTCTCTCTGCCTTTCTCCATCCCAAACTAATCTAAACTAACCACAGGAGCAGTTATCCTAATAACCTCCACCCTGCTGGAGAAATAATTGCTGCAAGTCCAGAAATAAATGTTAAAAAAGTAATAACAGAGCTCAATAACTGACTGAACTCACAGGATGGGAGCCCAGTGAGGGCGTTGGCAGCAGCTCTGGTTCCTGTGTCACCGTCCGCTTCCTGAAACCCATCAGAGACAAGCTGGACATTGTGAAGGAACATCCCATTCCACTCCCTTCCACTGGACAAGGTTGCTCCAAGCCCTGTCCAACCTGGCCTTGTACACTTACAGAGCTCACTTAGCGAAACCTCTTTATTTTCATCCTTTTCTAAGGGCTGGACACAGCACCCAGGTCGGGACGTCCTTGCGTCAGGGAGGAAAATCCCCCGTGGACCCCACCGGGAGGACAGCAAAGTCCTGGCCCTGCCAGGACACACCAAGCCCCGGCTTGGGGGTCCTTCTCATGCCCCTGGCATGTTTTCTACACCAGTTCCTGTATTTATGCCCATGAACCAACCTTGCACTCTGGGAATCAGCAAAGCACAAACCAGAGGCTTGGTCTGCGCCGTCCGAGCGATGCTGCTGCCACAACCCCCCCACGCCTCACCCCTTCCAAACACAAAGGGGATATTTTATCACCAATCAGGCTGCAAAATCATAAAACATCAGGGGCTTGGGGGGGTCTGCCCCACTTCCCAAAAAGAGTCTCCCCTGGGAAATATGAGCCCTCAATCATTTTGATGTGTGCACCTCGGCGCCTGTCATCCGTCCCACTCCACCTGTGCACAGCAGGCTTCGCTTTTCATTAGAAATAAAAATAACCCTTGTCAGAAGGTGTTGTGGTTTTTTTCCGTGGTTGAACGCGGAGTCGGCAGATGAGTGTCGGCTGAGCCGGGCCCCCCTGGCAAGGCTGGAAGCTGGAGAATTTCTCTGGAGTTTTTCTAGGTTTAGCGAGGCGGAAAATAGACAAGGAGAACACAAAAGCAAAGGCCGTCACTCAGGGTAACTTTATCTCGAATTAATCCTGCCAAAATGTGGCAACAGGGAAGGGCTGGGAGGGGAAGGGAAAAATAAATTCAAATGCAATATGGAGAAGGTTTTAATCAAAAGGTGTTTTTTCCCATGGTCACGGCGTCCGGCAGCTCCAGCCCTCTGACACAGCTCATCGGGTGCCAGGTTTGGGATTTTTTTCCACCTGCCCAGCGTGAGGCCAGGGTGGTGCCTGACCATCACATCACACCACTGCTGAGCAAGGCATGCACCAGCAAATTCAAGGCTTTCACCAGCAAGAATGCAGTTCCAGCTTCATTTTAGGACCAAAATTCGGATGGGATGGAGGAACAGCCCCAAAAATACAGCTGTTGTGCAAGGCTGGATGGTGCTGGGGAATGAGGGGTGACAGCACCCGCTGCTTGGGAGGGAAAGGGGTGTGAGAAAGACCCTGCATCGACATGGAGCTGGGAATTTACACGGGAGTTTTGGCATACACAGAGGATCCCATTTTACTTCTTCTCCTCCTTGTACCATTCTGCTCTTCAGGAATTCAATTTAAAGCTGTCCAAGAGAATGCTTTGGGACCAGTCTCCACCCTGGGGATCTCCAGGTCCTTTCCTCCTTTTACCATCACTCTGCTTTCCACCAATCCTTTTATTTATTTCCCGTCTCAGCTTCCTCCAAGCACCTTCACACGGTTGCTATAGCACCTTCTGTGCCAGAAATGTCCTCCTTGCCCACAAATATGAGTGATTTCAACCCAAAAGAGTTTGGGGGCTGCTCAGTCACGGCTGCCAGGAGCCACCCAGCCACTGGCTTTGGAGTGCAGTTTGTAGCTCTGGTGCCATCACCCACCTCTCCCTGGTCCCTATTTCTTGCTAAATAGTTTCTCACTGGAAAAAAACCCCCTCCTGATTGCTGGAAAAGAAAACCTACACATCTGCCTGGGGTTAGCAAGGTGTTATTTTAAGTCAAATCTATTTTAAGGTGGTGCTGGTGCTGGGGGAAGTGGAGTGGAGTACGTGTGTTCACACAGGGAGCTGGGGGGATCTGTGCCATTGTCAAACAGAAACACCTCGTTTCCAGCCTCTTCTCTCTCCTGGAGTTTTTATCCCTGATGCCCCACGTCGGTGTGGGTGTGGGGAACAGAGCTGAGAGCTCTCTCTCCTACTTCCCGGGGAGCAAACTGGGACCAGTGTGAGAGTTGTGCTGGCCAGTGGCTCAGCCTGGAGCTGCAGCTTCCAGTTCTTATTTCCTTCTTTCTTAGCCCAAATTTCCAGGATGTTTCAGACTATCTCGGGGTGGGGGGTGATGCAGGGTGCAGAGGGCAGCGCCTGCGTGTCCCCTCTGCCGTGGAGCCCCTGGTGGGACGGTGAGAGGTTTGAGGGGTGCAGGGACACATCTGGCAGACGTGTGGCCACTCAGCCGTAACACATCTGGACAGATGAGCGTGGTCTGACAGAGCTCATCAGGCAGGGAGCAGGCAGGGGCTCTGCAGCATTAACCCCGCAGGTGCTGCGAGGAGGAGCTCAGCTGGGAAAAACAAGCAAATCCCAGGGAAAACTCTGCTCCAGCTCCATATTCCCAGCCTGTCTGGGTGACCCTGGAGATGAGCTGGGATGTGTTCCCATCTCCCCGATCACCCTGTGCCTTTGGCAGTGGTCTGTAATCACTCCCCCGGGAAATACTGGAAAGCCATCAGGTAACATGGACAAGTGGACAAAGTGCCTTCGGAGTCGCTCCAAGAGCATCTGGCACATCTGCAGGAAAATCAGCCAAGCCATTTGGCAAGTGTCCAGGTGGCAACCTGAAGATGGAAAGGGGCTCAAAACTCGAAAGATTTACTGCCACCCTGCACTCTGAAACCCTTTTACATAATTAGAGCCATGGCCAGAGGCCGGGTGTCAGGGTGGAGCAGGACTGCTTGTACCCAGCGTGCAGCCACAGGGCATCCAAGACCTGTTCCAGAGAAAGGGAAAAACACACTGAAACCTCCGTAGGTGTCTGGAGGCTCATACATGCCTGTGAGAGCATTCTGTGTACCTGTGAAGGCGTCCGGGTGTATTGGTGTGACTGGTACCTGAGGGTGCTGGGAGCACACGCAGCACATCCCTGTGTCAGGGGGTACCTGTGTGTCCGTGTGACGGGTACCTGAGGGTGCTGGGAGCACACCCAGCACATCCCTGTGTCAGGGGGTACCTGTGTGTCCGTGTGACTGGTACCTGAGGGTGCTGGGAGCACACGCAGCACATCCCCACAGCAGGGATGCAGGCAGGTGCTGTGGCGTGTGGCTACGTGGCATCACGTGTACGAACCTGTGTCATGCACAGCGTGCCCGAGGGTCAGGGCTGGCGTGTCCCAGTGATCCCATAGAGATGTTTCCTCAGAGGTTATCTACAGGTCACTTCCCAGCGCCAGCAGAGAAGAAAGACAATTTTTTTCCTGTCCAGTGACCAGGCTGAACTTCCCAAGCTGTTCGAGTGCCTGTGCGTGAAAACTTCAGCTCATTAATTAAGCTCAGAAAATTAGAAACTGTCCTAAATATAGCTGCCCAATGAGACTGAAAAGTGAAAGGAAAACATCCTTCCAACTGCCTCACCCACCCACCCACCCGTGCTGGCAGGGAAATAAAAGACAGAAATTCCCTTTTAAACTCCTCTTCCCCCGTGCACGAGCGAAACGTCGGGACCCGCGCGGGGGAGAAATTCAATTACAAGAAGAGCTGTTTGCAAAGAGGTTGGTCCTGTCTCCCATCCTGCAGGTCCCTGGGACACAGAAACCTCCTCCAGGATGGGGAAACCTTCCCTTCACTGTTCACTTTACCAGCTCCCAGGACGTGTGCTGGGAGCAGCTGGGAGTAGCCAGGTCTCTGGGGGCTTCATGGGGTGACACGGAGCCAAATCTCCTGCAGATTTCTACCAGCTTTGTGTTTGGGAGAGGACAACGGGGAAGGGAGAGGGGAAGG